>JAOVVH010000036.1:12207532-12219686 GCA_028566435.1 Scorpiodoras heckelii | reverse complement strand
TGAACTCCAAGCCGTCCATGCAGGGCCACCCTCAGCAGGAGTATCTGGTGTGGTTTCATGGTGTCTCCGGTGGTGTTCAAGATCACAACCTCAGGAGAGTGCATAGAGATTGACCCCACCTCAACCCACAGATCTATACCAGTTGCCAGTTTATTACTAGTTTATAACATCAACAAAGTAGACTTCATGTTAACACTTGTTAACTGAATCTACTGTTACAATTACAGTTTTTTGGTTCCCTTTTGAGTCTGGTTCCTCTCAAGCTTTCTTCCTCTTAACATCTCAGGGAGTTTTTCCTTGCCACCGTCACCCCTGGCTTGCTCGTTGGGGATAAAAAATTATATACGTTAAAAATTATGTTTTTTTTTAAAGCTGCTTTGGAGCAACTCTACCACCACCGCTCACCACAGGCCTACTGTGAATATATATTACTGGTTTAATTTTGATTTGTAGGTAATGCACTTTTTGAGTTAAGTTCATGCAAGCCAAATGAAAGAAGGCTTTGGGTTTGACTCCTGTGAAATCTCTAGGTGCAATCTTACATAGCTGTCCACATCATGCATGTTTTAGACAGTACTTTACTGACTTGTTTAGTATAAATAAAGATGTGTTAGATGTGTAAACCTCAGGCTTACACATGATTGATTCATAATGCAGTGATTTAGTGAATCTGCTATAATACAATCCAGTTTAGTAGCCTTCTATCAACATGTGACCAACTTTGGACAGAATCTGAGGTAGGCTTTAGGTTAATTTGCAAGTGATAGTGATATAGAAAATGACTATTTCAAGTATCAGAGTAAACAGAGTTACAGCCACAAATCACCTGCCTGTCCTTTTTCTATAATAATTGATTTAAAATACATTTTAGTTGATAATAATCTATTTATGATCAGTTATAATTGATAAAAAATGGATAGTTGCCTCGATTCGTTTTAGCCTTTTAAATCAATGCTTTAATCTAAATCACCTGATATACTGTTATACCCCTAATAAATGATATTCATAAGCCTTTGTCTGGTTGGATTTGTGAAGTGCAAGAATGCATATTTGTAATTCCACAGAGTCCAGTGCAGACATGATTGAATAACAGAACATTTACCTTTTTTTTTTTTAAACTTACAAATAAAAATATACGTTTTTATTTCCCAGTTTCATTCTCTAACCCAGTACGTGCATGTTGGTCTCTAGCTGTTGCTTGTTAATATTTATTTAGGGCTACCAAACCAAACACTATCTGTTTATTCTGAAAGAAGGGTGAGGATCTACTAAGTAAATGAACTCATGAAGTTTCTTAAAATATGAAATTATGAACAAAAACGTTTCATCTTTCCTTGATGAAGTATACATTTAATGAAAAGTGTATTATTTATTATTTCACATGTCATTTATAACAAATAACAACCAACATGAAAGCAAAAATATTGTAATAAGGAAACTTTGGGTACCCAAACATTAGGATCCCTAATCAAGTTATATTATATTAATTTAAATCAAGGCTAATCCAAATACTTGGTATTGCAATAAAGTAACATAAACGGTGATTGTTCATTAAATAAAGTGCATTCTGAGCAAAATGTGTTTGTATGAATTACAGTGGATTCATGAAATGTGGCTAAACAGCAAAAAAATGTGATATAAGCGAGTTACAAATACAGAACTATTGATGTTCACGATGAAACAATAATTTGCCATGCTTGCAGAAGCTAGAGTGAAAGCCTGTCAACCACATTTCTAAAAACTTTAGCAAAACTGTTCACTGCTGACATCTCGCAGGTCCAGTCCAGCAAGACTGGGTGGGCTGGTGCATGTGATGTTGTTATAGATTGTGATAAGTGTATGGGGTTCTTCACCCTCTGCCAAGGTCTCCACCTGCCGAGGAATGACTTGTGGCTTCTGCAAGCTGAACTCCTTGAAAGGTTTAGCACTACAGTCACATTTCCAGCTATTCCCTGATAGCCAGAGTTGGTCTAAGCCATCTGGAATGGAAGGTGGAAGTGTGGTCAGTGCATTATCCTTCAGGTTGAGGTAGCGCAGACGTGGCAGAATATGCAGTGTTGCATTTAGTAGAACTTCCAGCTTATTTCCAGAGAGGTCTAGCCAAGATAAGTGCTGCAATGGTAGAAATACTTCTGAAGGAATGTGGCGGAGGACGTTGTTGGAAAGCAGAAGGTAGTCAAGACTCTTTAATCCATAGAAGGTGTGCGAAGAGAGTGATGCCAGTTTGTTGAATCTTAGATCGAGCTGTTGCAGCCCTTGGAGCTCCACAAAACTCTGACGCTCCACCACAGAGATATTGTTGTGTTGTAGGAAAAGTCGTCGTAGGCCTGTCAGACCAGCAAATCCTTGGGTGGATATTTTAGTCAAACAGCCTTTGTCAAGATGAATGCTGTGCAGCTTTGACAGACCTTTAAATATTTGGTCTGGTAGATTGCGGAAACAGCTACCAGTGAGCTTGATCACTGCTAAGTGGCCAAGGCCCATAAAAGTACCTGTTCGAGCCTCCTGTAGCCTGTTGTATTCTAAGTTAAGCACCTCCAGATGGCCCAGTCCTTCAAAAACTCTCTCTCCTAGGGCCCTAATCTGGTTGTGGAATAGACAGAGCTCTTCGAGATACTGCAGATCACGGAATGTCCCAGGCTTTAGGCTGCTTACTGAGTTGTTTGACAGACGAAGTACATGTAGGCTATGTAGACCAAGGAACGTTTCATCATGGATCACGGAAAGGCGATTTCTGCTTAGATCCAACCATCTCAAAGACTTCATGCCCATAAATGCTCTAGGAGCCACTGTCACAATCTGATTTTGGGCAAGGTAAAGCTTTTGCAGCTTTGCAAGTTTCACAAAGACATTGGCCTTTATAACTCTTAGATAGTTTCCACTTAGGTCCAACTCTTTTAGCTCTGCAAGACCCTGGAATAGCTGAGGCTGTAGATAAGCCAAGCGATTCCCAGCAAGCACCAACTCCCGTAAACCATGCAGGTCATGAAATCCAGGCTCGGGAAGAACCGCAAGGGAGTTCCATCCAAGGTTTAGGAGCCACAAATGAGAGAGACCTGCAAATAACCTTTCATCAATACGAGACAGCTGATTGTTGTGGAGATTGAGGGAAGCAAGGCCAGGGGTGTTCTGAAAAATGGTAGCAGGTAATGAGCGTAGATTGTTTCGCTCCAGGTGCAGGTGAGCAAGAGTATGCAGGCCTTTGAACACCTGGGAGTCAAGGCTTGTCAGTTGCCCACTTTGTAGATTCAAGAAGTCCAAATTACTCAGATTTTTGAATGTATCAGCTGACAGGGTAGTAAACAGGTTTCCGTCTAGCCATAAGGTACGTGTAGATGCAGGGATATCAGCAGGAACCAGTGTAAGGTTTCGTGCACTGCAGTAGACTATGAGCTCTGAAGTATAGTCATCAATAAGACAGCTGCAGCTCTTTGAGCAAGCAATGGTGTCCTCCATGGGCTTTGCTTCTTCTGTAGTAGCATCTGCCCATATCTGCAATGTTCCCAGTGCCCATAACACCAGCATAGATAACTGCATACCTTTTTACAGAAAAGAACAGTAATAATTATCAGTAGTAACATGAAAAACTGAGTTTTTAATTTCATAAAGTACAAGAACTGTTAATACATTTATTTACGCCCTCATTTGCGGTCTAAACTGATGCATTTCTAATTTTAACTGAAGGACGAATATTTAAAAAAGAGTCTTTTCTGAAACAGTTTTTCCTATAAGAACATATCGTTTGTTTAACTTGCAATATGCTGTTGTTTTACCTGTTGTTCAGTAGTCTTGAGGATTCCGGCAAGCTTTCACTGCAAGGGTGGCATGTGTGTGTGAAAGGACTAGGCTGTCTCTGCACCTTTTGAGGCACAGAAACTAAATTAACCCCTTCCTGTCCTCTCTGACTGCTGCATTTTTGTTAGGTCTTGATTGTAAATATTTACCATCAGCCCTGAAATAATGATTACCAGAATAATCAGAATAATGTTTTTTCCCCCTGTCTTGGTGAATTCTACAACTGAATTTGCAGTACTCACATGCAGTATGTTCTTAGAAACTATTTTATATATTCATGTATGGCAGTGTTGTATTCTCTATCAATATACAGTATAAGAATCCATAGTACATAACGTATACAGTATACAGATATACAGATTTTGTCTGAATAATTGGGGTTACAAAGGTGCAGATTTTTTTTCAGTAATGATTTTCCCCATTAAACTGCGTCAATAGAGACTGAATAACTGCTCTTGATTTAATGCTCTTCAGCCTAGAACTAAACAATGTGGTCAGACTTTCATTTTGACTGTGTGTTTCTTACAAAACCATCCCACTGGACATGTTCCAAAAGATAGCAAAATTTGGATAGGGATGTTTACGCTTCAGCAAATGGGTGTGAACTTTGGAACGCCGAGAAAGACAAGATAGTGCATTAATGTTGTAAATCTGATGATTCGGTAATGCCTCGGTATGAAGATATTCAACATTTATAGTGCTTGGTATGAAGATATTCAAATAATAATAATAATAATAATAATAATAATAATAATAATAATAATAATAAAATCAACTCAATTCAACTAGATAATATGGACATTGTTCTATAGTGTTATATAGTACACGTATATTGTCAAAACAATGATTTATAACAATAGCAATTATAAATTCTGATTTTGATCCGTTTATAACAAAAAATTTTATTTAGTAACAAGCTATACAATATATCAGAAAAGTGTCTCTTTATGCACTAGTATAAAATCAGCAGTAGAGGGCAATGTAGCCTTTTTCACTATATAAATGTCCCCTGAAGAGCACTGAGATAAATGAGGCAGTAGAGGGCAGCGTAACCTTTCATGCTGCCTCGTCTCTATGCTCCTTGAGCATATTAGTTTATCAATACTTTTGTTTTGTATATGAATATTTCCTACTCTGTGAATTGGTCATGGCCATGTCTGAGCTGTATACAGTCCCTCGCGCTGCACAGGGTTGTTCGTTCTTTATTGAATTCCAATATTACCTCTGGCGTCTGGTCTCTTTCTTATCACTGGACCCCTGCCATTTTCATTATGAACAAGGAAATGGGACTGCATCATTTGTTCCTGCTATTTTTTGATGAGACTAAAAGAATAAAAGAGTGTAGCAGTGTGGCCTCTTAGCTGCTTTTGTCTATAATCAAAAACTGCCTGGTTGGATATCAGTACAATGCTGTTTAATGTCCTTCATTCACTGATAATAGATGATTTTTGGGCCGAACACTTTAAGTGCATATTTGCCTGATGTCTATTTGTTTTATGGCTCTTACCTGTCTCAACTTAGCATATAGTAAAGTTGGCAGTTGTGAATGCATCTGGAAGTAGTATTCAATAAGATTAGTATCATATGAATGACCTTCAAACAGCACGCATACTTTGTACCAAGTCTGTCCTTTTTCACAGTGAAATTTAAAAATATATCAGGTGGAAACGAAAGCAGAATTTCATAACCAGTTGCCTTGAATGTCAGCACTCAGCAAAGCTGTTATCTAAGCCTATTATCTTAAACATACACTGAGATACCAGAAAAACTGGCATTTAATACTTGGTAAGTCACGGTACACCTTTGAAATGCTCATTTTTACCTGTGAAAATCCAAACTTTACTTCTACCTCCGAAATGCTATGACCCATCTCACGCGCTCCAACTATTAAACTGTGCTGAAAATCACAAAAACGTGATAACTTGCCGTTCTCACAGCAGAAACAGTTCTAGAAGCTTCCACAGATGTCTGTATGTTTGTATACAGACTGACAGACACAACCAATGACGTGCATAGCTGGTGTTGCTCCAGTAACAGTTTTTCTGGTACTTCAGTGTAAATGCACAGCTAAGAATAGACCAAGCAGAAAAATACAACAGGCCTGCAATAAAATAATATGGTATGAAAATCATTCATTATTTCAATTCAATTCAGTTCGGTTACAGCAAACATAAAAGATTCCTGTTGTATTGCAAGTTATACTGTATGGTTGTGTTCAAAGTCATAAATTGTTGGGTATAAGGTTGAGATATTTCAACACACTTTCATACAGCTGTGCTTTGAAATGCACTTCCTTTGACTGTTTGGACATTAAACCCATAACAGTGAATAGTCTTTCTTATATGTAATACTCTGTCATTTTTTTTTACCTCATATTTATTCCTTTCATCACTCTCCTTTGTGTGGTGACTGAAGGGAGTCTAACAGAATAGCAGCACCAAGTTTAGTCTGTAAAGCTCAGCGAGTTGGTTGAGGATGTTGTCACTAAGCATTGTGAGGAAGTATTTCTGAAGCTGTAGTACACACTCCTCCTCTAGACTCTCTCTTTCTCTCTCTCTCTCTCTCGCACTCTCTCTCGAATCATCAACAGTGGATGTTAAATCAAGGCACTTTCCCCTTTTTGATGTCGATGCGTTCCCTTTACACTGGACCATTTTTTGCAAGAGGGATACTTCTGTTCATTAACATGCACTCCTGTATACCACACACTGGCACAACACTAGCATGAACTATTTTGTTATTTAATTCCTCACAAAACAGGTATGCGTGTGTAATAAAGGAAAACACCTAATCTGAATAGAATATAAAGAACAATATTCCATGCATCTTTGCTTCAGTTTTCGGCATGTAAGGGGACCACATGCTCTTTCCACAGACATACAGTATATGAGGCAAAATATCTGAGGATGATGCATAATGTCTCTGACGTCACTGCTGGTTTCGGCCATGATCTCCACTTCCAGGGCTTCATCACCACCTTGGTCTTTATTTCCCAACTGCCTGGCATGTTATGATGTCTTAACTCAAAGTAAATTTGCTTTGATCTGGTATTAGATTGCTTAAAGAATAGTTTCCCACTTGGGATTGCTTGACTTTAAGTTAATATTAGATATATTGAAGACGGTTTTTGTGAGTTAATAATTTAAAATGCTACTATGACTCACATTAGGACATTTTCATGAACAGCATACATGATATTTTAGTCTTTTTCAGTATCCTGACTCACTGCATTTGCGTAGTTCAGCAATACAATGAACAAAAACTCTGACGTGGTGTCTAGTGAATGTCACTTTTAAATAATCTGGATGTAAGTAAGATACACAGTGTTTGTGTGAACAATGCA
Organism: Scorpiodoras heckelii; assembly: GCA_028566435.1. Lineage (NCBI taxonomy): Eukaryota > Metazoa > Chordata > Actinopteri > Siluriformes > Doradidae > Scorpiodoras > Scorpiodoras heckelii. The sequence continues at coordinate 12,212,548 of JAOVVH010000036.1, read as the reverse complement.
GCTTGTGTTGTTGCTGCTTCTGCACGTGCATCACACCACCCCGAGATGGATTATTTTCCCATGACACACTTTCCACTCAACTGATAAGTCAAAGCAAGGAATATTTTTCAGTCACTTATTTTAAACATACAGTACTGTGCAAAAGTCTGAAGCACCGTATTGTTTTTAGGTACAACTTTTGTTATTGATGTTTTTTCAGTTCTGCATTATTGAGTCAGTATAAAAATATTTTATATTTCCAAATGTTATTTTTCCAACTAAAAATTCAATGTTGCACAAAGATGTTTATATGTCAGTAACACAAGTAACACATCACATAACAGACCACTTTTCTGACAAAAATACATAATGAAGGCTGCTGGGTTTTGCTGCAAAAAAAGAAGTAAGTGTGACAGTCAAAGTCTCCAAAAGAGCTGTGGCAGATTCTCCAAGACACTCAATAAAACTTAAAAGCTAATTTCCTTAATAAAATAAAACTGCACACATTGTACCTGGGAACACTGTTTAAGAAAAAGGCACCAAATATTGACTTCCTTTAGTTTATTACTGTTTTACTGTCATATAAGTGAATGTAATTTGTTCACAGTCTTTGGTTAATACGTAGTATTATATCATATCTCTATAACTCTATAAATAAAATAGATAAAATGCCATAGTCAGGCACATGGGCAAATATGTATGCATATTCAACAGATCACTAAAAAAGGGAAATCTTAGCTATTTTGGACTTATTATGGGCATACTCTAGATAGAAGTCAGGTGCTTGGAAAATCCAGCCATTCCTTTAAAGTTCATAGTAATTGCAGCAATTTTATCTCTAATCTTGAAACGGTGTTTGAATGACTCTTTATGTTTGCTCTGCAGTGTAGCCAGACCCCCCTCGAATAAGTCCATTTTAATCAGAATCATATTATGACTAGAAAAGCAGGTTACATTTAGAATGTACCTCTATTACAGTCACAGTGTTGCTTTTGTGAATCAAAAATAATTCAAGTGACAGCAGATAAGAGTGTACAATTGCTACATACAATAGTTCTTTATAAACGCACTTCAAGCCATCAAATCATTATTTGAGAAAAATGATTCATTTACCAGGACCACATTTCTTAGGTTTCATTCTAGGTACCTCCGTAGATAAAACCCTTAGCTCAAATACAGAGCAGTTTTGTTTGCTAGAAATTCTGGGGCTGGACTGATTGATATGCTCTGCCGTTTAACCTAAGCTAAGTTCCCCATGTTCCAGTCAAAAATGAAATTCATGGCATGTTTATTCAGATATGTTCACTTGGCTGCTGATGAAAGGACGTTAATTCTGCTAGACAGATTCTCACACTGAATTTTTTTTATGTAATAATAAATGTTTCAGGATGAACATGGCACTCATAGAGAGACTATAGGCAGACCCTGGATGCACAGCATCACTAACAAGCCAGTGCATTATTTCAAAATGAACAGTGGAAATGTCTGTTTTTTTTTCTAATTATGCTCTTGTGTGGGTAAAAGCTAAATCGTGTGTTATGTTGTCAAGAACAAGGAACAGTTCTGATGCTGATGTTGGTCTAAGTTAGGCTAAATCCCCCAAAACTGTACAACTTTCTTTATGTATACCAAATGTATGTGGACACCTGACCACTATACCAAATGTATGTGGACACCTGTCTATCACACCAAACAGTTACCACAACTGCATAGAATGCATAGAATTTATAGACTGAACAATTGTATAGAAAGTCTTTGTATGCTGTAGAGTTACAGTTCATTCAATGGAACTAAAAGGCCCAAACCTGTTCCAGCCTCACAATGTCCTATGCACAAAGCGAGCTCCATGAAGATATGGTGTGTAAAGATTGGGGTAGAAGAACTCAAGTGGCCTGGACATATTCTCATTGGCCATTTTAATAGAAATTGTTGTGCCTCAGCTCCTTCATTCAGTTACTTAACCAACCAATCATGTTGCAGCATCACAGTGCATAAAATCATGCAGATACAGGTTAATCTGCTTCAGGATATTCACATCAAACATCAAAATGGGGGAAAATGTGGCTGGAATAGCCTGCTGATGAGAGGGGTAAGATGAGACTATCCAGAATGGTTCGAGCTGACAAGAAGTCTATGGTAACTCAAATAATCAGTCTGTACAACCGTGGCGAGCAGAATCTACAACACATCAAACCTTCAGGCAGATGGACATCAACAGCAGAAGACCACAACAGGTTACACTCCCGTCATCCAAGAACAGGAATCTCAGGCTATAGTGAGCACAGACCCAAACAGCCTGGACAGTTAAAGATTGGAAAAACATTATTCCAGTGTTCAGTTGTCTAGATTCTGTGATCCTGTGCTCACTATAGTCTTAGATCCCTACCAGTTTTGCTAATGCTGATTTTCTTCATACTCATACAAATGGACAAATGCTAAAAAATGGCAATTGCCAGTACATTACCAAGCAAGTTCACAGCACAGCTGATTTATGTATACTGTAGTGCCATTCACAAAACAGCGTAAAAGGCAAAGTGCACAGAAAGCTAAAAACAACATGATGACTAAACAGGGGAAAACCTCCTAAATGTGACATGCACTAAATCTTCCAGCTCTTAGCAGAGGCCCAGCATAACTGTTTCTCCTTTTACACAGGTGCATTTCTTTTGTCCTAATGGAATGGTTTGTATTATTAGTGTTAGTTTATGGATTTGTTCTGAAATACTTCTAAATTGTTACTTCAATCTGTCTGTGCAATAGACTTACATAAGCATGTTTAATTGTGACAACATTATCCAGATATAAAATTGCTGTAAATTACGCAAGGAGCTCTCATAGGACACAAACTTTTTGTAAAGTAACATTTTCATGAATACCACATTATTTATGGAAATTTTTATCAGCCCATTTTAATCAGCCATCCCTGCACATGTCTATAACAAAATATTGGGTAGCTTCAGGTGAATATGTATGTACTGTAATCTAGTTCCTGGAGTCTCAGCTGTTTATACTTAGGCCCTACTGCAGAAGAGTGACTAAAGATGGTGACCTCCTATTTGGTAGACTCTTGACCACAACATGACATGACATGAAAAAGCAATGCTATTTTACCTGACTTTTATAAAGTTTATGCATAAAACTGATAAGTAGGACTAACAGTTATGTGTGTGGACATTAGTCAATTAGTCATCAAGTGATTGCAGAAAAAATACACTGAAGTACCAGTAAAAGTGGTATAAGAGTTAATACTTAAGTAAGTCCCCCATGGTATCTTGGAGGGAACGTTGCACAGTCCTCATGTTGATGTGTGTTGAGACCCCAGCATTGAAATCCAATGTTACTTGAGGCAGTGTTATACGCCTATCACGTGAAATGATTCTGCCATGTTCACTCTTCTTTTACATCCACACTGCTGCCGTATGTTCGAGGTTTTGCCAGAATTCTTGTAGTCACGGTACACCCCTGAAATGCTCATACATGAAAATCCAAACTTTGCTTCTACCTCTGAAATGCTATGACCATCTTACCAGCTCCACCTCTTAAATTAGGTTGAAAATTGTTAAATCATGATAACTTGCCATTCTCACAGTGGAAACAGCTCTAGAAGCTTTCATAGATGTCTGTCGCTTTATATACACACTGGTGGACGCAACCAATGACGCGTATAGACGGTGTTGCTATGTACTTTGCATAGTCTCCAGTACCAGTTTTTCTGGTACTTCAGTGTATAATTTGTCAAAAAAAGTAGGGAGTAATCAATGCATCATGAAGGTTTCTGCACACATTTTGCAAAATCTGTGAAATTAGCCTCCATGCCTGGCTCCATCACTGCTTATTGTAGTCTACCAATTATCCCTTTCTCTTTTACTTTTAGCTGGAGCCATCAATCTCCTGTTTCCTCTTTGTTTATGATTTCTAGAAACCATATCCCTCCAAAACTTGACCATTTTTGAAAACATTTTCATAAATATGCTTTTTAAACCCTGAGCTATGTTATTTTCTCCAGTATCCAGAGACACACAGCTTTGTCCCTATGCTACTATTTAATTCTTAGCTGAATTCATTATAATAATAAAGGTCATCATGCACTGTGTGTCAGGCAGATGCACGTGTGTATTCTCGTGTGAAGTGCTTATGTGCAGAATTTAGAGATAGTGTTCTGAGTGATTGTTTTAATAAATTTTTTTTAAGTTTCATCCCTTATACAGCTAATAATGAGAGATAATAGGGTGGAACATAAAATCCTGAGATGATCAGAGGTTTGACCAAGTGATTTTCATATGAAAGCACTGATTAAAGTGCTCATTAGCAGAGAAAGGAGCTGATTGGATCTGTAAACCTCACGCTTTCTCAGAAGCCTCTGAGAAACCGTGTCCCTCAGCAGCACTCTTTCAGTATGCTTCATTCAATAAATAATACTTTCATTCCATTATCGTCAGCAGCATCATCACAGCAACAGTAACATTCTTTTTGTTCTTCTTTATCTTTGCATTCTTATTATTATTTTTAATTTTATTATTATTATTATTATTATTATTATTGTTGTTGTTGTTGTTGTTGTTATTATTATAATTATAGCAACTGATTATAAATCAGTTATATAAATCACTTAATAGTTGGAGCTCGTGAGATGGGTTATAGCATTTTGTAGGTAGAAGAAAAGTTTAGATTTTCACATATAAGCATTTCAAGTGTGTAACTTGAGTATAATAATTCCGGCAAAACCTCAAACTTATGACAGAAGCGTGGCCGTAAAAAGACTGGGTGAACGTGACCAACGTCGGCTTGTAAGAATCGTTTCTCGTGCTAGACGTGTAACACTGCCTCAAGTAACATCGGAGTTCAATACTGGGGCCTCAACAAACATCAGTGTGAGGACTGGGCAACGTCCCCTCCAAGATCCCATGGGGGACCTACTACGTATTAACTGCTATACCAGGTTTTCTGGTACTATAGTACCGTATATATATATACAGGGGTTAGACAATGAAACTGAAACACCTGTCATTTTAGTGTGGGAGGTTTCATGGCTAAATT
>JAOVVH010000036.1:12131441-12142609 GCA_028566435.1 Scorpiodoras heckelii | reverse complement strand
CACACACACACACACACACACACACACACACACGTTATGAACTAAATCTCACTGAATCCTTTGTGCCAGTGGATTTCTAATGCCGAAACAGGTTAATTTTTAAACCAACAGCAAAAACTTCTTTAGCCTTCAGTATCCTTAAAAAAAATATTTTATTACATTTTTTTTCTTATTTCTATTCTACATTACTTTGATCTGAAAAGTCCAGTCAAGGGACACAAGCTGCCTTAAGTTACAGTTCAGGAGATGTTCTGATCCAGCAACAGACAGCTGGTCAATTAAAGGGTGCACAGCAGCAGGGCAAATGAACTACTGGAAACCAGCCAGATGTTGTGACCATTATTTCTAACTGCCCTGCAGAGTATATGTATGACCCCATATACTCATATTCATAGTGTTGTGAATAAAACACTGCTGTCCACTGTTTGTACTGCGTAAAAGGAGTGGTTATTGAATTCTATAATGGCTGTGTTGTTTTCTCTTCTCTCATGTTAGCCTAATCCTTCCCAATGCCCTGAGATTACATTTCCCTGATTTGCATTTTACATTTTGTGACAGGAAAATCATGTGGTCTGATTTTGTCACCAAAAACAAATGTGTCATACTAATTGCAGACTGTTCTCCACCACACCAGCAGAGGCCTCCCTCCTCTAAATCCTAAGCCTCTTCTCATGTAGTCATTTCCTGTTAATGGAAATCGTTCATTATATGCAAAGCCTTGCTGATATTCTCCATCACGTGAATTTTGAGCAGCTTATTCATCTATGCTTTGCAGAGTTTTTGACTCTTACACATGTTTCAAAATTTGCCCTGTTGGATATTGCTGAATTGTGGTGTATTTGTTGTATGACCTTGGACTATGTTTTGTTTCTGAATTTGGATTGTGGACCAACAGGGATACTAAATTCTTTTGGCTTTATATATTATTTTTACTTATTTTCATGAAGGTTTTCAATAATTCCTAATTCAATATAATTAAGAGACATTGTTTCTCAGTTGTCACCTTAAAAAATACAAGCTAATAGCAGCACTTTTTTGCAGTAATGTATTTTTTAAACCCAGCTTTGAAGTCTACAGATTTGAAGAATGAAATTGCGGCTCTCCGTAGGGATTACGCAAAGGGATGATGGTTCAAGGTCAGTTACAGTGGGATCTCAGATAAACAACAGGACCCATGCAGTTGCATTTTAGCCTTCACAGTGCCCAGACATTTTTTTTGTGAAACCCTGCTGAAGTGCCTCATCACTGGAACAATGCAAGTGACTGAGTCAAAAAGACAAAGTGCTGAATGGCACACGACATCACCTTGCCCAAAGAAAGCTTGCATGAGCAACTCAAAAATCAAGTCAGTGTTCATCGTCTTTTACTCATTCTCAAGAATTCGTACCAGATGGCCATGATTAAAACACGTTTGAAAGGCCACCACTTCCGCACAGTAAAGAACATCCATAGAGCCATGACCGAGACTCTGAACACCCTCACATTTCAAGAACTGATACCAGCAATGGCAGAGGCGTTGGAAGTGTTGTGTGTGTTCACAAGGATCATATTTTGAAGATGATAATATTGAATTCTCCTTACAACAAGTCTCCTTACTTTCTGGACAGAATATACCGCATATAATGGGGCGCTTGGGTATGGAAATTTTCCCCAGGAGAAAAAGTGCTCATATTACTACCCACATTGATCTCCGAATTGATCAAAAGTGAAAATTGATCTAAAGTGGCAAGGGCCCTTTGAGGTCACACAGCAAGTTGACTATGAAGTGATGAGAATGGATAGAGGTGGGGTGGGGTAGATATACCATCTCAATCTCCTGATACCATGGAATGAGATGATCCCTGTGGCTTGGTAGTTCCAGAGAAGAGTAAATCTGAAACAAGCAGATCATTCCACCCCAGTGCCTTGTGCAGACCACCTCTCACCAACCCAAATCACAGATGTTGGCAAGCTGAGAGAAGAATTTTTGATGTGCTCTCGCCTCTGCCTGGTCACACCAACCTCATAGGACACCACATTGAGAAATCCCCAGTGGTGGTAGTGCACAGCTGCCTGTATCATTTACCCGAACACAGCAAAATGTGACTCAACATGGGAACTCAATGCAGTGCTCAATGGGGGTAAACAAGGAGTCCCACAGTGAGTGGAACAGACCAAAACCAATGGGTCGGTCCACTTCTGTGTCAACTATAGAAGAATCAACGCAGTATCTAAATTTGATACATATCTGATGCCTCTCATTGAGGTACTGCTCACTCATCTAGGTGCGGCTTAATTTTAATCGATGCTGGATTTAACCAGCTTACTGGCAGATTCCCTTGACTCCAATAGCCCATGAAAAAATGGCGTTTTTTCCACTATGTTCAGGTTACACCAATTTGTCACACTTCTGTTTGGGCTGTTCAGCATCCATGACATTTCATGACTCATGGACAAAATCCTCTGTCCACATAGTGTATATGCCACTGCATACTAGGATGATATAATCATTTATAGCAATGGCTGGAAGTGGCATTTACAACATCTGAGGGCTGTCCTGAGATCCTTGAGATGGGCAGGACTCACAGCTAACCCAAAGAAGTGTGAGATTGGGTGGGTGGAAGTACGGTGTCTGGATTCCACTTGGGTCATGGGCAGGTGCATCCCCAAATTGATAAGGCAGGAGCCATTGTGGCCTGCCCGAGACTGGGGTGAGGTAGTTCTGGGCCTGGCTGGGTTTTATAGGTGATTTATGCCTAATTTTTCAGACATCACCAGCCCTCTGACTGACCTCATTAAAAAGGGAGCACCAGATCCGGTCCAGTGGATAGAGCCATGCAAACGGGCTTTCTGTCAAGTTAAGACAATTTTGTGTTGGGACCTGCTGTTGCATTCACCTTACTTTTATCTCCCTTTTTTCTTACAGACAGGTGCATTGGACAGAGGGCTAGGGAGTGCTTTGTCCCAGGTGGTGGAGGGGGAGGATCCCATGCTGTACATCAGCCGGAAGCTCTCAATTAGAGTGTCCAAGTACAACACAATAGAGAAGGAGTGTCTGGCCATCAAGTGGGTGGACCTCACCCTCCAGTACTACCTTCTGGGTGTGCTTTCGCCCCGTTTCAATAGCTCCACCGCATCAAAGATGCCAATGTGCGGATCACTTGTTGATATCTGGTGCTTTAGCCATTTAAGTTTGAGGTGGTCCACAGACTGGGGGTGTAGATGGTGGTGGCAGATTTCCTGTCCCACTGGGGGAGGCAGCTGCAAATCAGATGGCTCCCTGAGCTGAGTCGGGTGGGGGGGGGTACTGGGGGCTTATTTCTTTGAGTTCATTTGTGTATGTCATTTAGAGAGGCTTATTATGAGAGAGAGAGAGAGAGAGAGAGAGAGAGAGAGAGAGAGAGAGAGAGAGAGAGAGCATGCTGACAGCCCTGAGCCATTTGTGTGTTTCCCACACCTGTGACTATACCCACAACCCCACTTAACACTTTGAGAGGAACTGGAACACTGACTGCACCCCAGGCCTCCTCACCCAACATCAGTGCCTGAACTCACTAATGCTTTTGACTAAATGGGCAACCCCTACAGCCATGCTCCAAAATATAGTGAAAACTGTCTATCTAGTGGGGTCCAACTCCATATTAATGGCAGTGGTTTGGAATAAGATGTTCAACAAGGGTGTGATGGCCAGGGTTCTACATACTTTTGGCCATATAGTGGTTTGATGTGAACATTCACTGAAGCTTTTGAACAATATCTGCATGAGTTTATGCATTGCACTGCTGTCACTTGAATGGCTGATTGGATAGTATAGGTGTCCCTATTAAAGTGGCTGCTGTGTATTTGTGTGTGAAACTATGGCTACTTTAAGTAGCATATAATGTGACCCAGTGATTTTCGAATCTGCTGACAGTGACATCTCTTTGGCCATGTCATTACTCAGACAAATAAATTATGTACTCCTGTATTATTAAAACTGATGCACAGAGACAGAATTTAAAATGCGCCGGTGTGATTTCGAATTGATCCACGTTATTAATATTCGCAATGTGATGTATTGTCTGATGTCTTGTCATTTAAAGGGCTGCTTTCCCCATGTTCTTATTTGCATGTAGGAGCTTATCCATATAGTCACATATTGATCGTGAGATAGTTTTTCCTATATATGTCACCGATCATGCAAGTCAGCACTGTTGTGTTTGTACACTGCAGCAATTTGTGAGAAAAAAAAGGGGTACACATAATTCGATTAGCTCAATACTCCTCTCTCTCTCTCTCTCTCTCTCTCTCACCCATTTCTCCGTCACCTAGTTTATTTTCAGTTTTGTCTGGGATGTTATCCAGTACAGGTTTTTTATTACCAGGAAACTTAAGCAACGCATTAGAAGAACTCGGTTATCTTTATTTCCCTTTCCCTTTGCTGAATCTGGTTGAAACCAAACTGGTCTTGTACGTGTATCACCTGTTTGTAAATCATCACTTGAATTGGTTAGTCACCGGGCAAAAGCCTGACACAGCTGTTCAGATTTGGGTATAAATTATTTCTCAGGTGTCAGTCTGACAGAAATTGCTGTAATTTGTGACCGGCTCTTTAACAGAACAGGCATTTGTCCTGTTGAGAGGACATGTCAGCTATCACCAAAATGTCACCCAGGCTTCTTTTCCCATCATTCTCCCTTGGCACACACTTTGATTGGATTTTAAGCCATTTCTGCAGACAGCAACATAATGAATATGCCAACATTAGTTACACATGCTTGCTGGTCTGTGGTTCTGCAGGCTGCAGACAACACATTTCACACAGCCACTAAGCTCTTACAGTCAACTCTCAATGCCAGCAGTCAGTTTTTCACAAACAAGACCACAGTATCATTACTGAGTTTGGAGCCATGTATCTCTGATTCTTTTTGGTGAACAGACAGCGTGTTAAATTACACTAGAAAACATCTAACAGATGTAACATATCAGGCAGTGCCGTTAAATAGTTAGCAGTTGCACATCCCATTGAACAGGTGTTTACAGATCTGATATAAAGAGTCTGAACTGCCACACAAAAATTCAATTACATTATCTGAGAAATACCTACAGGTACAGAAATGAGCTACAGCTCTTCTGAACATAAGTTTCATAGTCTAGCAAAAGACATGTAAGCACCCAAGCTCCAAATGGGTGTAAGCCATCTGACCCACTGCCTGAGATAAGAGGTCCCTAATTAAAACATGGTGCCCCCTTAATACTCGCGTAAAAATACCCAAGCGCCAACATACTATCAGCCTCTCTCTCTCTCTCTCTCTCTCTCTCTCTCTCTCTCTCTCTCTCTCTCTGTCTGAGGAAAAGACTGTCATTCATGCTGCATCCACATCAACCTAATATAGAAAACATTCATTTAGGCAATGTGAAAACATTCACCACTGAATCAGACACAATGCCGTTAGGCACAGTGCAACCACAGAAACACGCAAATGCATTTTTGAAAAACATACTATGTTCTGACAGACATGATTGATTGGTAAGAGAGTACATATCCATTTCTGCTACGGTGTCAGTGCAGTGAAAACCCCAGTGGCAACACATAAAGATATAGCCTTCAAGTCATAGCATGATATTTAAGGTATGTTTGTGATCATATTTTGTGGCAATATGAATTTAATTTAAATGTTATATACAGTGTTTACTATATAGTGATTTCATTCCACTGCTTGCTTTTTCTGTCAGATTATGTGCAATGTGCACATTCTCCCAGTATGCTTGTCTATGTTGGTTTAGTTTATTATTTGACCTTGAGAAAACTTTCTGGAGTTGGATTTAGTATAACCAAATCACTTCTGTATTACTGACATAGACTATATTACCAAATGTTCGTGGACTGACTATTATATCCAAATGTGCTTGTTGAACATCCCATTCCAGATTTATTCCCCATTTATAGTTATAATGAGCTCCACTCTTCTGGGAAGGCTTTCCACTAGCGTTTGACACGTTGCTGTGGGGATTTGTGTTCATTCAGCTACAAGAGCACTAGTGAGGTCAGGTACTGATGTTTGGATTATGAGGAGGCTCCAGTTCCAGTTCATCCCAGAGGTGTTCAGTGGGGTTGAGGTCAGGGCTCTGTGCAGGATACTCGAGTTCTTCTACTCCAACCTTCACACATACCAGGTCTTCATGGAGCTCCCTTTGTGCACAGGTTTGGGCCTCTTAGTTTCAGTAAAAGAATCTCAATATTACAGCATACAGAGACATTCTATACACTTGTGTGTGTCCATGAAACTTTGTGAGTTTGGAGAAGAGCCATATATGGGTGTGATGGTCAGGTGTGCAGATATACTACACTATACTGTTTTGGCCATACAGTATAGTGTAGTTACTAACGTACTAAGTAAGTCGTCCTCAAGGTCAGCAGTGAGCTCATTCTCTGCACTCTTTGTCATGTCTGTTTCTTGTTGTGTCATGAGCACGTCTGACTTGTGCTAATATGCTTACCAGGAATTCAGAGGTAGGCTTTTTGCTAAATTGGGAAAACAGGAGAACTGCTTTAAAATATTTAGATGTCTGGATGTGTTTCATGTTTTTGGACATGCATGTCTTATAAATTAAGGTACGTAATGAATCTTCTTTTTTGTGCTGATTCATGGAATCAATTTGCCTTTCAACCATTTAACCCAGAAGAGTGCTTAATCCCTGCAGATTGATGCTTGTGGCTGCATTCTTCTTCTTCCTCTTCTTCTTCTTCTTCCTCTTCTTCTTCTTCTTCTTATTATTATTATTATGACCTAATTACCAATTGTTCCTTGGATTATGATGACTGCAGCCTGGACCTTTAGCCTTCAACTCCTTCCATTTCCTGGCTCAAACCAACCACAAAACCTAAATACCCAAAAAGCTCTGTCTATTTTGCCAAAAAATAATAATTCTAAATTTCACATGCAATCAGGCAGTTTGTTTGTACAACAGTCACAATACCTTTATAATTTGTACCCCACCAGCATAATATTCATTATGTTTTGTTTGCTCAGCTTCTGTGGGGCACTACAATGCCAAATCTCATGCCAATCAGGGAAAGTTGGAACATCTATTGTTATATCAAATCTTGCTTCTTCTTTTTTTAAAGTGAAAAATCCTCATGCTGGCAAAAAAGAATTGTGCATGCAATCAGCAGTTTGATTTACATTCATCAGTCACTTTAATAGGGACATTATCCAATCAGCCAGTCATGTGGCAGCAGCACAATTCATAAAATTATGCAGATGCAGGTCAAGAGCTTCAATTAAAGTTCACATCAAACATCGTAATTGGAAAAATGTGATTTCAGTGACTTTGACTATAGTATGTTTGTTGGTGCCTGGTTTAAGTTCCACACAAAGCCGCCTACAGAGTTTACAGAGAATGGTGTAGAAAACAAAAAACTTTCTACTCCAACCTTCAAACACACCAGGTCTTCATGGAGCTCCCTTTGTGCACAGGTTTGGGCCTCTTAGTTTCAGTAAAAGAATCTTAATATTACTTTCTTTAGACAGAAACACCTTATTGATAGGAGTAAGCTGACAGGAAGTCTATGGTAATTTTAATGACTACAATAGCAAAATTTCAAAACAAGAGCAGGAATCTGAGTCTATAGTGGACACAGTGACCTTGCCGAATCTGGACAGCTGACGGTTGGAAAAACACTGTTTGGTCTTATATTATTCTAATATTTCTATTGAAATGTTTTTTCCTAGTAAAGCACCACTTTTTTAAGCATGGATATAAATACATAGGCTTAGAATGTTTAAGAATAAAATGTTATAGTTAAATTACTTATACGGGAGTGCTAGGATAGCAGTTCTGTATCATGTGTGTAAAAGTCTATATCCTATTGGTTCTAAGGATTTTCACTGTATCCATTAAATTGAGTCACTGAAACACTGAAAAAAAAAGCATAATTTTTGCCTGTTATTGTGTACGAATCGAGTTAGAACGATTCAGCCAGTTGTTATTTTAGATCTGGACTGGTGCTTTTGTGTGAGAATGGCACTGCCCTTCTAATAGATCAACTGCATTGGTTTCAAGATCCCAAAATACTGCATTTTGCATTTTTTATGAGCTCTTGACGGGTGTCTGTATCTCTGGTTTCGGCTCACTTAGGACTGGTCTCAATTGCTTCAGACAACCTTTGTGTCCTTAGCTGCTACAATCAAGTTCTCCCTTGTCTTTTCTCATTTTACCTTTTTTAAAAAATCACTGCATTTTAGGGTGGATGAATATTGTAATCATGTATGATTGCATGTCCTGATAGTTCTTGGTTATTTGATATTTGAAATGAACCACTGCCCTTGTCAACAAAACAGTATCAAACATCCAACAGGTGAACTGATACAACACCACAGCTTATGGGCAGGGGGTGTGTTATGATGAACACATAACATGATTAGATAACATGAATTTTCCACTGATTGATGCCTAATCTAAAACATTCCCATAACATTAAACAATACACCTGTTATATCACAGTGCATTCTGCCAATGACTGCATTTTATATTTGCTTTGTAGTCAGTGCTAGGGAATGTCCTTGAGACAAACTCATTCCTGTTATCACTTATAATACAGAGAGCAGCTATAGAGAGTCATTCTTTAGTAAATGAGAAAAATTATTAAGAAAAAAAAAACACAGAAAACACAAAGTCGACTTTGCCATGAGTGATACAAAGCAATGAAAACATGAGTTCCTAAAATGTTAAATTAATGTCTTCTAAAAACAAAACCAACATTTTTTAAGCTGGTAATTATTAACCTTATATACTTCAAACAATATACAGTGCCATTTGAATGTTTGTGAATTCGTTCAGGTCAAATTTATGGAGAAATACAGAAACTTGTAAAGGGTTGATGATGTTCATGATATAGAAATGATCATTATTAGTTATTTAGAAAATTACATTTGACACATCCAGGACAACAGAAGGGCATTTTAAAGATTTAAACAACAGAAAAAATACCTAATTTATGGCTTTTCAGGTTTTGTGTTTAGAACAAGAAACCATACAGAGCCATGAGACTGAATGTGTAATAGTGTTCATATGAACTTAAACATGACCAGTAGAAATACAAGTCATAGTCTCTATCAGATCGAACTTTGAAATTATGCTGGAAACAACAGAGGAGTCAGAAGAGCAGTCAGGAGGTTAACTGGAAAAAAAACAAAAAAAAAACAAAAGAACAATGCAGTGTGTCTTATGGAGATCCCTTTTATAGCAGCACATTAATAAAATACGTAAGTATTACAAATTAAAAACTGCTGCTTGGTAAGTTAAACACCGAATGGTTGACATTAGAGTGCATACTGCATTTCATTCAAGGGGCATGATTTATTTAATTTTTATGTATAGCATTATGTGAAAATCTCAGGTACCTTATTTTTTTTAGGTCCTGTATTAAGTTCTGTATTGTTGAGTCAGTACAAAAAGATTTTATATTTCCAAATGTTACTTTTCCAACAAAAAATTTTATGTTACACAAAAATCTTTGTATGTCAGTAAAGAAAGCAACACATCACATAACAGACCACTTTTCAGACAAAAAACATAATGTTGTACCTAAAAAAAGGGCTGCCTCAGACTTTTGCACAGAACTATTTATGTACTGTTTCCCAGGGAAACGAAGTTGTGCTAGAACATTGTAAATGCATCTGTAAGTTTTATGTTCTACTAAAATAGCTACTTTTCCACAGTGATATTGAAGCACTCAGTGCTTATCATATTGCCAGTGTTAAGGTAACTAGGAAGGCTATGCTAACATTAGCTTGCTGGCAATCCTTAGCAGCAGTAAAGCAGAGTTCTGCTGTCTACCTCACACATGGTTTCACACTTGGTTTCACTCATCAGCTAATTCCTGAGATGTTCATAGACTGTGTTAGTGATATCTCTGTATTGTAGTCTCTCCTACCTGACCTGACAACAGTGGGCTAAATCAGAGACCATATGGAGTCTCATACTACAAGAATTGTTGTCAAGTGCATTTTAATTTAGTTATGAAAGGGGACCAGGATTTTAGAGACCCTATGTCTAAGCAATGCCAAAAACAGCTTGCTTAGGTTGTTGGTTGCAGCAAAATAATAGTGTCTACCAAACATTTGCCAACTTACTCCTACACTCTCATATAACTCCAAAAACCACCATTAAATTAATTCTTAGGAGATAAATACAATTATGTTAATTCACTTATATGCAACTTAACCAATAAACAACTAATACTTGCTAGTGCAATACCAAAGCCCTTAGACTTACATTTAACATTTATATCCTGGCATATTAACCTGAGTGTCAGGTTAACAGAAATTAGGCTACTGGTGAAGTTAATAAAAATAGTTGAGCTACTGAAGAGGCATTTCCTATGAGTCCTCAAACATTTAATCAGACACAACAGATCATTTCAAGCAATTAACTCCATATCTCATTTGACCACTGGGAAATTATGCCCTAATTAGCCTATTAATTTCTGTTTTTTTTCATTGCATTAAGGGATTGTGGACTCCAAAAATCAAAAACTTCAACTTTTTAATTCTCTCTTTTTTAGCCCTGTGTCTGACCTCAAATTCTTCCTGCTGTCCACTTGTTTGATACATTCAGTATTCTTCATTTGCAGTAACTATACTTTCAAGCCAGACTAATCTGTAAAGGTGCTTAAAGTCTCCATAGACAGAAATTAGCCAGATTCAGTCTGGTGTATGTTTTGGCTTTCTATTGCTCAACTGTTTCTCCGAGTCACAGAAGTTTCATTGGTCATTATTAATTCATGGGTTAATTCAGTCAGACTTCATCCTCTAAACCGTTTTTTGTTTTCTCACTCCAGTTTTATTTTAAGCTGCAGTCACATCACCTAAAACAAAATTTTGTACTACTAATTAGAAATTCAGCCCATGCTGCTGCAAACCATAGAAGCTGTTCTCTTAATATGTCAGGAATATTAACATAAATTTAATAACTATTAAATCCAAATCTATTTTTGCCATCTGTATTATTAAACTTTGTACACTGTAATTGCAGTATAAAATACAGTTTTATGTGTAGTCATATATACACTGAAGTACCAGAACAACTGGTATAGCAGTTAATATTTGGTAGGTCCCCCATGGGATCTTGAGGAGGCCTGAGGTGCAGTCAGTATTCCACTAAACTCCAAAGGAATTCAATGGGGTTAAGGTAAATAATAATAA
>JAOVVH010000036.1:12064692-12087662 GCA_028566435.1 Scorpiodoras heckelii | reverse complement strand
AAAGTGCAGCTATATGGTAAGTGGAACTGAGAAAATAGACAATGAGTGTAGAGAAAAGGAGGTGGTCATAATGTTATATAAGCATATGCCTGATCTGTGTATATTACGAAGTCATCATTCACTTGGGCAATATCTGCTAATATGTCACTCCTCATTCCTAGAAATTTACTTGGAACATCTGCTGATTTACAATATCCTGTTTGTCTTCTTTGTAATCTTCTGGTAAGAAATGAACACTGTTTTTGATGAGGCTGAAGCATCATCAGGCATCTGTACAGGCCCCAGGACCAAGCTAACTTCAGTGTTGTGATTATACTTTAATTGAACAGCACTCCTACTAGTTTGTGGTTCATTGCTAAAAGCTACATTTTGCATGTTTTTGCATCATTAGAAAATCAGTGGTGACATAAGACTACATGTATATTTATTTGATCTGTTTACTGTTTATAAAAAATGGAATGCAACATCTCATTTCATAGCTTTACTGTTATTTGATGTGCAGCTTCTAGCTATGATAAAAACTACAAATGTGATACCTGTGTAGGAGGAGTACTACAAAGCGGCACGTTATCCGGATAATAAGGTCGTTCCAGCTTCAGAATTAATGTTTAAATAAGGTCTATGTGTTCTGTTTTGCTAAATTCTTTATTAAAAAATTGTATAATCTAGATTTTCAATAGATTTTCAAAGCTTATACATGAAGATTCTGGCATGTATTTATGGAGATGAGTTTGGTGACAATCTAAAACCCATCTGGGGTAATTGATAAATCATGTTAACTAGATTTTTCACCAAACTACTCCTCTAAGGGCACAATGGCCATTATTACATTACTTTATTTTCCTTTTTGGTTGTTCAGTGACTCATTCTCAGCTTCTGACTGGAGATCTGTCTGTTGCTCTTCAAGTGGAAGCTTTCTTCATGCTTTGTTGAAATTATATGTCAATGATAGATAAAAACATTTAGGATTATTAATGATTCCATCACACATAACTATGATCACGGTGTTATCAAAGAATATGTGCTTATACATATTTGCTCTATATAACACATTTATGTTGTATGGGGTCCAGTTCTTACAAAGCTGCCCCTGAATCTTGGTTACCTTCTGTACACTTTAACTCTTATACGGAGACCACAGACATACACCATCCTTCACCCAGATGGCAGGGACAACTTCAACTTCTTCTGTATCCACAAAGCTCACTATGTGGTACATATTTCTAGTGTTAACATGCAAATAGAGGAGAAATATACTTCCCGTCCTGTTATTGCAACTGCAGAAGAAGGAAAACAACAAACATAGCCTGAAATATTTGGTCACATGCACAGCTTTCTCAAGCCTGGCATATATGAGCTCTGAGGACAAATGTGAAACAACAGCAACAAAAAAAAAAAAAACAATTCACAAGAATAAATGGGGTAGTCAAAAATCTTTTTTTCTGCTGTATCCCTGTATCCTTTATAAATAATGTACACTCTACCTTGATGAAGAATTATATTTTGTACTAAAACAACTGCTTTGTTAAGCTTAATGCAGTTATCTCCTTCAAACATCCTGACAAGCAGTCCATCAGTAACTTAAGTGATATACTGTTCCTGCAAACAATCTGTGCTCTAAGCTTGTCTGAGTCTTGTGGCCTTGTGTTTCAGTGCTGCTTTTTGGATTTTTGCTTTCCATTTCAGAAACCCTTCAGATTATTTGAGTTAAAGGCCTTTGTGGTTTTCTGGTGATTTTCTTTACTTTCTGCAGATAATTTTCAAATGGGAAGCCAGAAATAAATGCATCCATGAAGCTTGACACCATCACTGAGCTGCATTAATCCATTTATACTGTATACTACAAACTCAGGACCATATTAATGACTGAAGTGTTCAATGAATGAGACAAACAACATGCTTGCAAAGTCATTTAAAATAAAACAAAGTGAGGCATTTGCCAAAACTTAAAGCAAAATAAAATTGCTGTACACTTCCTCAGCCAGCACACCAATTCTGTTGCTTTCCATTTTATCTTTCTGAAAGACTCCTTGGTTTTCTTGCACATTCAACTGTGACAAAACATTTCAAAGACATCAATCTTTCAGAAATGCCACTACTGTCATGTGTAGAAATATAACAGACACTGTAGAGTCCCTGTACTACCCATCCAGAGATCCAAAACCCTTCACACCACACAAGACATACCAAATCCAAATAATCATGAGGAAAACAACAAAAAATTGCTGATAATTGTTTCCAACAAAGGTGCGCGCTCTAAATGGTGATCTTCATCTGCATTAATCCTCACTGCATTAAGACTCACCAGTCCTACAAGCAGCATGATTCTCAGGGAGGGGCATGTGGTGATTCATGTAAACACCAGCATAACCAGTGTGACATTTGACACCTTTAATGAAGGCTCTAGCTGGAGCATCACACATAACTGATGCTACCTTCACAAAATTAGTAAATAAATAAATAAATTCCCACCCATTAATCCATCATTCAACAGTTTGAACTCTTTTACAAGAGCATTAATTACTCTGACAGTGAAGTTGGTTTTGGTTCACTACAGAACAAAGCAATACCAGTCCTTGGGTAGTGCCTTCTTGCAACATACCCAGCACTGGCCAGAAGTGAAGTGATGAACTTTTAAATAATGGCAGTCCATCAACATTTAGCTACAATTTAAATGTATGTCTGCCTAGAAATTTAGAAGCCATTTTTTTCAAATATGGTACCAAGAGTACTTAAAAAAAAACATAGTAGAAGGACCCACCTGCTGTCTTTTCCACACACATCAGTTATAGAAAGGATTATTTATTATTGTACTATCCCATGCCACCCAAATGAGGATGGGTGCCCTTTTGAGTCTGGTTCCTCTCAAGGTTTCTTCCTCTTAACATCTGAGGGTGTTTTTCTTTGCCACCATCACCATGGCTTGCTCATTAGGGATAACAGTTTTACATTAGGGATAAAACCTTTACGTTATGTCTGGATCTTATGTCTTTGTAAAGCTGCTTTGGGACAATGTCCATTGTTAAAAGCACTTTAGAATTGAATTGAATTGAATTGAATTGAATTGAATTGAATTGAATTGAATTGAATTGAATTGAATTGAATTGAAGTGAAGTGAATTGAATTTTGGGAGGAAAGGGTGGCGAGCCCTATATATGGAGAGAAGTGCCAAAATATCAACCAATATAACACCAAACTCAACTGCCCAGTCTAACAAATAGCTTCTCAAATCACTATGTGATAAATCTTCACTGTCATTGTCATTAGCATCACTTTCTATTTCACAGTCAACCTCCACTTCTATGAGCATCAGCAAACTCACAAGTGGCACCACTATAGCTTGCCACTACACTGTCCTCCTGGATTAGATCTACCCCTGAGTTCAGCCGAATGATCTAACTGTTAAAAGTTAACCTAAAGTTAACCGATAGTACCAAATGTAAGCCAGAGTCGGCCGGGATTCTACTGCTATCTGAGTCATCATGACTCATGAGCCAACATTAGACATCCTATTAAAATATTCTGATGGGCAAAGCTCTAAAATTTGCAATTATTTCTGAAAATATTACATGATATACATGTAAATATTACATGATATAACTGAAATGCATGAGTGCCAATAATTTTATGCAACATATGATATTTTAAGGGTGAAAAAAACTTCCTGCCAGGCTGGAAACAAATGATCCTTTTTATAAACGTTATTCTTTCAGACTGTAGCGAGATTATAAACCAGGCTGACCATGATTCAAATATGCTCCTAATAGTCTATTAATAATAATAATAATAATAATAATAATAATAATAATAATAATAATAATAATAATAATAATAATAATGAAATAGTTCTAACAACAAAAACAAAAGCAGCTAAATAAACATTTATGCAAGTATTAAATATGAGCTAAGGTAAATACTTTCTACCATAGCAATGGAGAGTGCATAAATGCAACAAAAATTTTATCATAAGAGCTGACCCACTAACAGACAGAAATCAAGCCAACTAAATAACACAAAGGCTCCAAGGTGCAGCTTTTAAATCTACAGCACTCCCGCTTTTAGCTGTGTCTCTATGTCCCCATTGGTCAGGTAATCATTTACACAGTGATCGACCTCAGTAAATTTCACTATGATTTTACAGATTTTTAACAGTGCATGTTATGAAAAGTAGATTATTTCTCTCATACGTCTCATAACCACTTCTTTTTCCTAAATCCCCCTTTCTCAAAACCTTTCATGATGTGTCGCTTCATCCAAGCACCATGCTATGTTTCTTATCTCATTTTCTCTCACTGTCTCTGTGCCAAAGGCTCAACACAAAGTAAGAAACAGCAAAAGAGAGAAGCATCAGTGTCTCAGTTGATCTTTTCGTGTCAGTTGTATTTTCACTTTCCCTGAAATTACTGCCTCACAGTGACACACCTTTGCTCTATTAGTTCACCACCCCTCAGCCTACAGTGGAAGCCCCTTGCATTAGCTGACCTTTCCAGCACCTGCAACTCAAACAATGAATCTGTCTTGTCTGTTTTGTGCATGAAATGGACTGACTGGTGACACCTCCTATTCAGCACACTGCTTCCTGAGTCTATCAGAGGATCCTTGCTTTGTGACAGCTTATATTAATGTCAGAAGGCAGAGACGGATTTGCTATCTAGCCAAGGTTAGCACTTCCTTTCCAGTACTGAATCACATATCAGTCAGGAAATTTCCCAAAGGAAACACATCCTACTTTTTTACCTAAGAGTATTATTTGCTGCTAAGGGAAAGATGTGATTGGGAGTAGCCCATTGAGCCAATTTTCTCTCTATAATAAAAGCCTAAGATTTAATTTAGTTTCATGAGACCTTCTCTTCTGACAGGCATGGTAGGATTTATGTAAGCCAGTTGTGGGAGGATTTTCCTTGCTCAGCTTTGAGGCTTGGAGGTGGCTACATCTGAGCCCTCACGAGTGGTTATAATTGCAAAGGGTGATGGGAGGTTATGGATTTTTTTCTATTTGTAATCTCTCAGTGCTTATTCCAGTTTTCTCATGTGAATTTTTTCCTGGTTTTGCTCAGGTTCACGATTGTGTAAATGAAGCACTTTTAGATGAGAGACATTTTTTCTTCTGGTGTTTAACTTACAGGCCATGAACTGCTTTATTATGATTATAAACAAATAACATGAGTCCAATGACCATCTCATGAAATTTGCTTAGAGATTTTAAAGATAAATTTGCCTGTCTCCAGAGTCCTCATTCACACACACACACACACACACACACACACACACACACACACACACACACACACTTTTCTTTTCTGTTCTTTTTTAGGCCCATGGCTCTTTTCTTTATATATGATACCTCTGGGTAAAATCATTCGTAAACATGGTCAGCTTCCACTGTTATGCTGATGACACACAGCTGTACATGTCAGCAAAGCCAAATGAGAGACAAGTGTAAAAGGCATTAGACATTGGATGTTGAAAAACCTTCTTCTACTGAATTCTGATAAGACAGAAGTACTTGTACTAGGGAAACAGGCAGCTAAAAGTAAGCTTTCTGATTACATAGTAACTGGATGGCCTTTCAATTACATCATGTGTAGCTGTAAAAGATCTTAGTGTGGTTGTTGATTCCAATCTTTCATTTGAAGCTCATGTACATAATATTACTAGGATAGTCTTTGTTCATCTTAGAAATATTGCTAAAATAAGAAATATAATATTGCGGCATGATGCAGAAATATTAGTTCATGCTTTTGTTACCCCTAGGCTGGATTATAGTAATGCCTTGCTGTCTGGATGTTCCAGTAAGTGTATAAATAAACTCCAGTTAGTTCAGAATGCAGCAGCCAGAGTCCAGTGTCAGATATTTCTGTTTTTGTGGGGACATTTGGTGCCCACAAAGATATTGTGGCGTCCGTCACCGGAACTAGGAAGCGGGTTGGCTGGTTTGGGTGGTTTGGGTCAAGTTGTAGCTTTCTCCAAGCATGCATTGCGAGTAGGACTGTGTTTTGTGTATCTACCATGGGTGTGAAATGTGTCTTTGTATGTCAGCCCCTTCCCTTTTCCCTTTTAATTCAGTTCTCCTTTTCTCTCCCTGTTATTTCACTGTTCCTAATAAAGTGACTTTTAAAGGAGCAAAAAGGATGCAAAATGGCTTTTTCTAACAACCCCTTCACACCATCACCACATTGGTGACAGAAGTGGGGATGTCTGGAAGCTGAGCTACAGGAGTTTAAAGAACAGGTCCAGACTTTTGCGAACAAATGACAGCAAAGGAGGCAGCAGAAGGCAGAGAACCAAGTCAAGCAGCTGGATGGCTCCAGTGCAG
This sequence comes from Scorpiodoras heckelii, assembly GCA_028566435.1. Lineage (NCBI taxonomy): Eukaryota > Metazoa > Chordata > Actinopteri > Siluriformes > Doradidae > Scorpiodoras > Scorpiodoras heckelii. The sequence continues at coordinate 12,081,346 of JAOVVH010000036.1, read as the reverse complement.
TGAGGCTAGCAAATAACCCTGCCATCAAGAGAGCAGTGGCCACTGAGGATGATGCCAGTGGCGCCACAGAACTGGCGGCAGAGGCAGTAGCAAGAAAGACACAGGCCATGAGAGAGATGGCAATGGCAGTGTGATGGCGCTCTGGATCCCACAATACAACAATGAAGCCACATGGGAACCCTACCATGCTCAGCTGTACATGGTGACTGGCTTCTGCAACTGGTCAACAGTGAAGATAGCAATGCAAGTTTGCCTAGCACTAGAAGGAAAAGTGTTCCAGGTGCTTGTGGATTTAGCAGCCAAGCAGCGCAGTGAATTGACGGCACTAGCAACAGCACTGCATCTGCGCTTCAATGAAGTGGCTGCTGCTATGGCTGTGAAGAAGCAACCTCCCAAAACTCCACTGACTTTGTGGCAAGCGGATTAGCATACTGGTGGCTGAGATAAACACGATGGTCCGGCAAGCATACCCCATGCTCTAGGAAATGGCTCAAGAGGAACTGGCCCTGGATCATTCATGAACATGCTTTTACCGGAGGATTTATAGTGACAAGTGCAACTTTCAGTGCCACACTCAGTAAGAGAAGCTAGAAGAGAACCTGAGTATGTTGAGCTCAATCTGGGAGACCACCCTTCGACAAAAGCGGTTCAGTGTTTCACAATGGACAGCACAGAAGCAGCAGTCACAGCAGTCACTGCGAGTCATGATCTCGCAGACCATGCGTTGGCATTGAAGAAAGCGAAGGCATAAGCGGCACAGTGCCATGAGCCTGAGCTGGTGGGGAAATGACAGCAGGGCTGCTCAGTGAGAGATCGGCAGCCCATCAAGCTCTTCTCCCTCATGCATGGAACTAACTTCCACCATGGATTATGGGTTTGTTGTCATCTTAACAGATTATTAGTTAAAGCACTACTGTACACTGGGTCTACCGTTTCACTTTTGCAGCCTGGGGTGCTTACCAACAGCAAGAATGCCTTAGATAGTTGGCAGCCAACAGAAGTACAGTTATGGAAAGTCATGGGGGCCCAAGTGGGCAAAAGGCAGCTGTGCATGAAGTTGGGGGGCCTGACATGGATGCATGAAAAACAAAAAATAAAAGCTGTGGGAATTAGTATGCCAGTTCACAGATATTTTTGCAGTGCCAGAAGAAGACTGTAAGCACACTGACCACATCCAGTACATCAACACCGGCAACGCCACACCGATCCATTTGCACCCACACCAGCTTCCACTCACAGAAAGAGAGATCACTGAGAAGAGGATTAAAGAAATGGCTGCTGCAGTAATCATTGAGCCCTCTAACAGCCCTTGGTCTGCTCCAGTAGTTCTAATGAAGAAGAAAACAGGGGAATGGAGGTTTTCTGTTGACTGTCCTCACCCGAATGCAGTGACCAAGGTACATTGTTACTCTATTCCTTACATTAATGATGCTTTAGACTGTTTAGCTGGTTCATCTTGGTTTAACTCACTAGACCTATGCAGCAGTTACTGGCAAGTAGCATTAGCACCTGATTAGCAAAAGAGAAGACAGCATTTACTCTAGGGACTGGGTTATGGCACTTTACCATAATGCCATCTAAACTCTAATAATGTAATGCTCTAGCAACTTTTGAGCTTCTCATGGAATGGGTGCTGGCCAATGTTCCCTAAAGCAAATGCATTGTTTACTTGGACAATGTGCTAGTTCACATGCCCAGTTTCGAAGACACATCGTCAAATGTGGAGTGAGTGTTTCAGGCTAACAGAGTGGTGAACTTACATTTGCATCCAGTGAAATGTAAGCTGCTACAACGCCAAGTCGATTTTCTAGGTCATGTTGTTAGCGGCACTGGAGTTGATGCCAACCCAGAGAAAGTGCGAGCAGTGCAGGAATGGCTTAGACCTCATGACATGGGAGAGCTCCAGAGTTTCCTTGGGCTGGCGTCTTATTATTGCCAGTTTGTGAGTTTCTTCACGCATGTGACCGCCCCACTGCATCAACTTATGGCAAAAGGTGCAGAGGTTTGCTGGGACAAAGCCAACATCTGTGAGAGCCTTTGCAGCATGCCAGTGTTGGCATTTCTTCGGCCAGGGACGAGTTTGTGGTGGACACTGATGCAAGTGACCAGGGCATTAATGCAGTGGTTTCCCAAGTTCAGAACGGAGATTGCTTTCTACAGCCACTGTCTCAGCATACCAAAGCATACAAACCTGTGTTACATGCAGGGATTTACTAGCTGTAGTGGATGCACTGTGGTACTTCCTACCTTACCTGTATGGAGTACCATTTCAGCTTTGCATAGATCATGCTTCACTTATGTGGCTTATGCAGTTTAAAGATCCAGAGGACCAAGTGGCAAAGTGAATCGCTGTGCTTCAAGAGTTTTAGTTTACAATCCAGCACCACTCCAGGAAGCTCTGTCATAACAGGTTGTCACACTAACATGAAGCTGTTTGTGCATTGCTGTGTTTTGTCTTAGTCACCACTGTCTACTTTACAAAGTGGCCGGAGGCGTACGCCATTCCTGATCAGAGTGCTACTACCACCACTGCGCACCTTGTGGATGAATTCTTCTGCCATTTCATGCTCCTAGTGGAGCTGCACAGCAACCAGGCCTGGAACATTGAGTTGGCAGTCATGAGCGAGGTCTGCAAACATCTAAGCATCTGCAAGACCTGAACAACACCCCTTTATCCACAAAGCAATGAGTTAGTTGAATGGATCAACCACGCACTCACCAATCAGCTGGCTATCCTAACTGCCCAGCACCATCGCAAATGGGACCAGCTCCTTCCCCTGGTTTTGATGGCTTACAGATCAGGCATGCAGGAGACTACAGCTTTCACCACATTGCAGCTAATGTTCAGAAGAGAGCTGCACACACCAATCAAGCTGCAAAGACAGTGACCACCAGAAAAGAGCCTGCGAATCCTGCTGCCAGGGGCAGCCACTCATGTCGGGAATACAAATGTGGCTGTTTAACCCTCGGTGGCAGTGGGGTAAGCTGAAACCTCCCTGGGTCCATTTGAGGTCATGTGAGGTATTGGGAAGTTTGGGGGAGATGGTGTACCATGCACAGGCTGGCGCACTGTGGTGGTGCACCAAAGCACAGAGACTGTCAGCCCTGGGGATGCCTGGTCATGTGAGGAAGACCCCTCCAAAACTCAGAGACTTTGTGAGTGACTAACTGTTCTTGTGTTCCTGTGTTTAGGTTCAAACAGTTTGCTATTCCTTGTAGCTTTTTCCCAACATACAAGTGTTCTGTGTATCTACCATGGGTGTGAAATCTGTCTCTGTCTGTCACCCCCTTTCCCATTTCAATCTTATAATCAGTTCTCTTTCCCACTTTTATTTCACTGTTCCTAATAAAGTGACTTTTAAAGGAGCCAAAAAGGTGGGAAATGGCTTTTTCAAATAGCCCCTCCACACCTTCGCCACAATATAAGTACACACACACACACACACACACGGTTCTTCAGTGGAGCTGAAAGCTGGGATGAGGTACCAGACACTGCCATGGAATGCTCCCCACTCAGCAAGGTATTTAAGTCCCTCACCAGCTTCCACCAGCTGCAACACCAAGCCATTGCACTGCTCTGCAATGAAACCTGTGCCCCACACCCAGTTTCAACAAATTTTTCCTCCTATCCCTCTGCTTCCTCTCAACAGTCTTTCCCTGCTGCCTCTCTCTTCACACAGAAAAACTTCCTTTATGGAATTTGGAACACTGGTCCAGATCCCTGACATACTTTTGTGCTCCCCTGATCATGCCAGAACATACCACAAACCAAAATTTATTCAAGGGTGTACATACTGTATTAGGTCTTGGTGGACTTAGATTATAATCAGACCCCATCAACTAATGTGTAATTTGACGTGGGGCATTGGGAAATGCACTGTTGATGAAAGTGAGGTGTTTGCTGGCTATACTCTATAAAGGATCCCAACATCCAGATCATTCATTGGTGTCTGGCCCTTTGTTTTGTTCTCACCTGTGTGTTATTACCTGCTTACATGGTTACTTACATTGTTGTTTGTTATATATTGGGTGCTGTGAACCAGCGAGAGATGAAGCTGGAAGAGCTGACACAATGCACAAGAACTTGAACTTAAACTTAAATATCACTATGAATATGTCTTTTGGAATTGTTGAGTTTTTATCCACATTTGCATGCTGAAAAGTGCTCACATCAAAAGAGAAGAATAAAACAAACCAAAACTTGCCTGTCTCCAGTGCCCTACTTTCAACACACAGACACACCCACTGGGATCTACAGAGACCTTAGAATCAGATTGTTCTTTTTTATTTACATTGTGCTAAATATGTTTGCCAAGTTTAAAACAAAATATTTTTTAATTGTGAGGTCAACTTGCAGCATGCCAAGCTGCCACTGGTGAGCTCTTGAGCAGTACCCTTAACACTCACCTGCCCCATTTTTTCTCATTTGATTGTACGTCACTTTGCATAAAAGTGTCATACAAATGATGAAAATGATGCTGTAGTATTTAAAAGACATTCCTCAAAGCATATGTTTGAATCGTTACTCAACAAGAAAAAGCTATGAATTATTTTTCTATGTTCAGTCTCAACTGACTAATAAGTTGTGGTGATTAGGACCTGGGTGAGCACCACTTGTGAATGAGCTGAGTCTGGGGAAAAGTTCAGGTAATTTAAAGAAGGAGAATACATCTGTGGGATTAAAGTATGTAAACATCATTTCTTGCATCGATGCGTTACATCCAGTGGTGGAAAGTAAAGTAAATTCGTTTGTTACTGTACTTACGTAGGTTTTTTGTGTATCTGTACTTTACTTGAGTATTTTTTATTTTGGGGAAATTTTACTTTAACTTCACTACATTTCAAAGTCAGATATTTTACTTTTTACTCCACTACATCATGAGAAATCTGTCGTTACTTTTGTCTCATGCATGCAAAAAAATAAATAAATTTTAAAATGCAAGATGCACGTAATCACACTAATCAGGTTACAGCGTGTGCACTTTGCATGCCAGTGGGAGTGCAAAAGGAAGAAAATGTAAGAAATCCCAAACTTGCCACAGCACCCCGGGACTATTTAAGTGACTTTTTAAATACATAAGAGGAAACAGGAGTTATTCATTTTTAAGTGCTTCTCTGCCTACCTCATCCCGATAAGACATCATTGTATGTATGGCTAGTTAGTGAGATACCAAGTATTGATAATGCACAACCCGAAGACTGCATTAAAGACTTGAGCCATTTTATCCGTTTCCATTTGCTATGTATGTTAAGTTAGTTGTTTTATGGTAGTTCATAATATTTGGAGCTTTCAGCTAAATGTTCTGATATTGTGAATTACGTGTAAAACAAATGTAGTTTTATTGATTTGCATGCAGAGCATGCTAGCTATACAGAGGATTGCTCCTATACTTTCAGCATATAAAGACTGTTCTTTAGCCTATCCTAGCCTGATATTTCGGCAGTAAAGTTATTATATTTTGAAAATAAAGTTGTAAGATTAAAGTGAAAAAGTCAGCGTGTTTCCTAAAGGAAGATAAACAGCCTCCTCGTGTTAAAATCAGGGACGATGCTCCCTCTCAGCACTTCTCTAAACTAGCATACTAGCCTCCTCTGTCCAAAAGTACAATTAATGGCTTGATATGACTAATGATTCTGACTGTCACCATTGTTCCAATTCAGGCTTGTTGTTTTATGAGTCGTGTTAACAGACTGTACAACTGGGTTTGAAATATTCATACTATGCCTATGTCACTTTTGAATGTATAGCAGAATGGGGTTAATGCAAACACTGACTGTCAATCACATCAAATTATAAGTTATCTGATATACTATACTGTTTCTAAATTGGTCAGTAAATTCATGATGATAATAGAGAAATATGTACACATGCATGTGACTGTCTAGTTTGTTAGCTAGTTTGTTTATGAACAAAGGTCTACAATGCTATAAAAAATGCTAATATAAAGTGTTTTTTTATTAAACTAAATCTTGTAACTAAATCTGCTTGTTCGCAAAATGTAATTTCACAGCCATTCTGTTCTAACTAATGGACAAAGTTTACCTTCAGTGTTTTATGCTTTATGATACTTTTAATAGATATTACTGTCAGAATAATTAATGACATTGTATTGAAATATTGGTCTACCAAGAGTGACTTTTTTTTTTTTTACCTAAAATGAGTCAATTAATCAAGAGCCTTGTTACAAAAATAATAATAGGACATTAAAGCCATAGTAAATCATGATACTTTTACTTTTGATACTTAAGTACATTTGAAGGTAAGTACTTTGTACTTTTACTCAAGTAAAAATCTAAACAGAGGACTTTTACTTTTCCTCAAGTAATATTTAACCTTGGGTAGTTGTACTTTTACTCAAGTACATGATTTGTGTACTTCGTCCACCACTGGTTACATCCCATGCAGACGGAACCAATGGTGCAGTACAGAGTGTTCTGAAAGGATCTTCATTACATTTACATTTATGTATATGGCTTTTGGCACCCTTATCCAGAGTGACTAACATTTTATGTAATTTACACAACTGAGCAGTTGAGGGTTAAAGGCCTTGCTCAAGGGCCAAGCAGTGATGTCTTAGCCTCTGTTGGGATTTGAACAAATGACAATCTGGCAGCTACACTGCCGTGTAATGAATGAAACTTGGGTGTTTCCAGTTGCAGATGCAGTATGTTATACAGGTTTCCACCTGGGACATGGGCAGGTGCATTCATGGATTGATTAGACAGCAGCGACTGTGCTCTGCACAAGACCCTAGACCAAAAAGGCAAGTGTATCTTTTAACTCAGGTCTGTATCTAATTATTACAGCATGGTAGTGCACCACTTGTGAAAGGAAAGTGAAAAGGAACAGGTAATTTCATGAATGAATGTACACTTAACAATGTTCTATTTATATACTGTATGTCTTGCAGTGAGGTGAAGAGGACATGACTTTTCTTGACAGCATCCTGCTGAGCTCATGTGTTTTTAAATGAATTTTGAAAGTTTTGGTTTTTCAGATAAGAAGATGAAAGTGAAAAGCATAGACAAAAATAAAAACCTAAGTGAATGTGCCATTACTCTTTCCCCTCATGCCTGCCCCCTGAGCCCTCAATTTCCCCATGCCAATCAAAAGTCTATATAGAATTTTGACCAGTTTCTGCTTTTTCCCCATTTTCTTTCTCTACTACATGTGTGATGCTGTAGCAGAGTTGCTGAGTTTCAAATGTACTTGCACTTTTCCTGAACTGTATTGTTATGTCCGTCACCAGAAGAGGGTGGCAAAAATGCCCATCTCAGAACTACACCCAGGCACTACAGATCCCAAAAGTGAGCCCTAACTAGCTACACCTGTCGTGCATTACATTCATCATGTTTTGCCCCCACGCTCTGTGCTTGTGTCCCCGTTTTTTTGTTATTGGGTTTTGTCTCCTCCTGCGTGCCAAAATAAACATTACTGCACTTGACTCCAACTTTGTGTGGGATCATTACAGGTTGATCCGCCAACACAATGGAGTCAGCAGACAGCGCTGGCTTGCAAAGAGCCATGAATCAGAGCACGCAGCAGCTGGAGGAGGTCCATGCGACCCTTCGCCAGTGGGAGGCTACCAGGCAGCATGAAGAGACTTCGCACACACATAAGTCCCGCTCACCTGGTGCCTTGCCAGAACACTATTGCGCTGATCTGGAAGGGTGCAAGGGATTTCTCCTCCAGTGCGATCTATATTTCACGCTGAACGAGGGTGTGACTGATCAACAGAAGGTGGCCATACTTATCAGTTTACTCAGTGGCAAAGCGCTCCAGTAGGCAATGGTGACCTGGCATCATGCAGGTGAGCAAACACGCACCTAACATACTTTCGTCAAAGCTTTCCGTCAAGTGTTTGACCACTCCGCTGACGACCGGTGTGCTGGTGAGCGTCTCCTCACTGTCTTCCAGGGAAGCCACTGATTCGCTTAACATGCTTTGGAGTTCCGGACGATTGCTGCTGAAAGTGACTGGAATGAACCAGCCTTACGGGACATGTTCCTGGTGAGGCCTTAACCCGGATGTCCAGCGTGAGTTGGCCTGTTGCGACATGAAGATGTCCCTCAACGCCCTCACTGCCACTGCCATCACCTTAGACGATTTGTTGCATGCCAGACCACCCAGCATGTTCCCTGCTGCTCAGATGTAGCCCAAGCCAATGGTTCTGGGCCCAGTCTGGCTCTCTACACAAGAGAAGGGGAGAAGAGCCGCCCTACATATATGCTTCTACTGCGGGGAGGAGGGCCACGCAGTGTGGCAATGTCCTACAAGGCCTGAAACTATGCGCCGCACCGGTGGTGTGCCTAAACACCATGCCCGGTGCACGCGGTGAGTAACAAAGTTCCCATAGTACCTAGTCAGTTCACTCTTCCTGTTCAGATTTCCTTTCAGGGCCATGTGGTATTTGTTTGTGCTCTGCTCGACTCAGGGGCTGCCACCAGCTTCATCAACCGGGCCATCACTGAGGCCCACAACATTTCCATCAGGAAACTATGCACACCCTTCAAGATCAAAGCCGTGGATGGGGCTCCCATAGGAACAGGAACAGTTACTCACCAAACTATCCCCCTAAGACTCAAAGTGGGCCTACTTCATGAAGAAGAGATATTGTTAATGCTACTGGACTCCCTGGCACATCCAGTCATCTTGGGGCTGGATTGGATGCAACTCCATGACCCAGTCATCTCCTGGAAGGAAGGAGAGATCTTGAAATTGTTCTTGTCTTGTCTACAGAATTGCCTCGAACAGAAAATTTGCCCAGTATGTACTACAGGTGTGGAAAGTCCCGAGACCGGTGCAGAAGTTCAGGTATCTGTGGAATATGAGGAGTATAGAGTGGTCTTTGATAAAAAGAAGGCCGAGGGCCTACCCCCACCGGCCTTATGATTGCACCATAGACCTTTTGCCAGGTTGTATCCCACCAAGGAACAAAGTTTTTGCACTTTTTCTGCCTGAACAACAAGAAATGGAAGAATATATCCAGGAGGCATTGAAATTGGGGTACATCAGACACTCATCGTCGCCTGCCTCGGCCAACTTTTTCTTTGTGGAAAAAAGGGGGGCGGGTTACGGCCCTGCATCGACTATAGAGGTCTATATTAAGTCTCAGTCAAATACCCGTATCCATTGCCCCTCGTCCACTCTGCTTTGGAGCAACTCTGGGAGGCTAAAGTCTTTACCAAGCTAGACCTGTGGAGCACCTATAATCTGATACACATCAGAGAAGGAGACGAGTGGAAGACGGCATTCAGTACAACAACTGGTCACTATGAATACCTGGTTATACGGTATGGGCTATCTTCGACTCCTAGTGTCTTTCAAAATTTTGTAAATGAATCTTTCGAGATCTGCTGGGTTAAAGTGTAATAGTTTATATTGATGACATTCTGATTTTCTCCCCAGGCTTGTCCACACACATCTGCCATGTCTGTGAGGTGTTGCACCGTCTGCTTAAAGACCAACTCTACGTAAAGAAGGAAAAGTGTCTGTTTCATCAGCACCATGTTGAATTTCTGGGTTATCGAATTGGCCCAGATAGCATTGCCATGGACCATTGGAAGAGTGGAGACATTGCCTGGAGGGATCTAAACACCCCGTCACCAAGTTTGCTGACCACAAGAACCTTGAATACCTCAAAGTAGCCAAGAGGCTAAACCCTCAGCAAGCCCATTGGTCCCTATTTTTCTCTCGCTTTAACTTTGTTGTGCCTTACAGACCCAGCTCTAGGAACGACAAGGCTGACCTGCTGTCTCCCCAAGATGAGCCCAAAGTAGAATCCGCAGAGCCCGAGCCCATCCTTCCTGAGTCTCGTTTCATGCACACCATTACCTGGGACCTTGACCACAATATCAAAGAGCAACAGCCCACTCGTCATTATATTCAGGTGCCTCCAGGTAAACTATTCATCCCCACAGCTCTCCGGAGCGCCCTCATTACATAGGCCTACGTCACACCAGGAGTTGGCCACCCAGAGACTCGACGTACTCTCGAACTTCTCCAGACCAAGTACTGGTGGCCACAAATGAATCAGGAAATCCAAGATTTTGTCATATCATGTTCTGTTTGTGCCAAAGCCAAGGTCCCGCACACTCTGCCAGCAGGAAAGCTGCAGCCCTTGCCCATCCCAGAAAGACCCTGGTCTCATATGTCCATAGAATTCCTTACGGACCTGCCCCCATCTCAAGGTCAGACAGTTATTTTGGTAATTGTTGATCATTTCTCTAAAGTTATATGATTTGTGTCTCTGCCAGGTCTGCCCACAGGCATGGAGATGGCAGAAACGCTCTTTCAACACATCTTTAGGTACTTTGGCCTGCCCGAGGACATTGTGAGCAATCAGGGGTTCAGTTTACATCTAGGGTCTGGAAGGCATTCATGGAGAAGCTGGGCATCACAGTGAGCCTTACCTCAGGCTTTCATCTCCAAGCCAATGGCCAAGCTGAGCGGATAAATCAGGAACTTATTAAATTTCTTCATCTGTTTTGTCAGCATCAACCACAGGACTGGCCCCAATACCTGCCATGGGCAGAGAATGCCCAGAATTCACTACGCCACACTGCCACAGAACTCACCCCCTTTAAAGTAACCCTGGGTCACCAACCAAAGTTATACCCATTGAACGCCATGCCCACAGACATGCCCAGTGTCGACCCCAGTTCCAAAGCACCAAACACGTCTGGGCCCTTACCCATCTGCAACTCACCCGAGCCATTGCCCAGATGAAAAGAGCAGCTGGCTGGAAAAGGGGAGTCATCCCACTGTACCAGCCTGGAGACTGTGTATGGGTGTCAGTAAAAGCCTTCGGTAACCCCACAGCAACAAGAAAGTTAAGTCCCAGGTATGTCGGTCCATTTTCTATCATCAAACGTATAAATGAAGTGTCTTACAGAATTCGACTGCCACGCCACAGTAAGGTCCACCTGACCTTCCATGTTAGCCAGCTCAAGCCCATCAAGGCAGGACCCTTGGATCAAGAAGGGGAACTGGACGTGCCTCCCCAAAACCTGCCACGGTTGGAAAATGATACTTACATGATTAAAGACATTCTTAACTCTAGGAAGCGTCAAGGAGGACTCCAGTACCTGGTAGCCTGATAAGGATACGGGCCGAAGGAGAATTCCTGGATCAATGCCAAGTATGTCTTGGACCCTCTCATGATCCAGGATTTTAACACCAGTTACCCCCACAAGCCAGCGTCACGCAAACCTGGACGTCCCCGAAAGCTCCGTGAGCACCAGGAGTTAGCCCCTTGGAGGGGGGCTCTGTTACGTCCATTACCACAAGAGGGCGGCAAAAACGCCTGTCTCAGAATTACAGCCAGGAACTACAGGTCCCAAGAGCGAGCCCTAAATAGCAACACCTGGCATGCATTACATTCATCGCCTCAGATCTGCTTCAACGTGACTTTCAAGAGCGTTTGCATCTGCCCTTTTGCGAGCTGAAAAGCTAAGTATTTATTCTCAGTTTTGCAGTAACGTTTCTTTGTTCCTCGTTTGCTTTTGTCCCTTGTTTGTCTCAGTCTGTTTTCATTTGCTTTCTTTCAGTTTCCAAGCCAGAGCGTGGAAGTTCTCCATGTCTCGCCCTCTGTCTTTGTCTGGACTTTCTCCTGTTGTTTGAACTGGTTACCTGATTACGTTTTGACTTTTTTTCCTGTGTTTTTGCCCCCACGCTATGTGCATTTGTGTCCCCGTTTTTTTGTTATTGGGTTTTGTCTCCGCCCGCGTGCCAAAATAAATATTATTGCACTTGACTCCAACTTTGTGTGGGATCATTACATGTATGTAGTATAGTGTGAAGTCCACAGTGTTCTGTGCATTGTTCATTCTCATGTAATTACAGTAAAATCATTCATTGTTATTTTTAATCAATGAAGTCAACAGCAGAATCCATAGTGCACTCACTATGGACACAAACATATTATTATAAAACCATTTCAACCTTAAGGTATCAGTGTTTGTGTGATTCTGTAATCATTTACGCAAATGTTAGATATGATATTCTACTTAAGTGCTGGTGGCATGGCAATAATTTGTCCAACCAATTCAAGTGAAACTTGGTCTAAATTTTGTCTCTTCATCTGTATTCCTCCATCAGTAAGGAGGGAGTAACCCATGAAGAGATATACATGAAGAGATAAAATTTGGAAATGTATGAGTTTAGATTCTACAACACAGCTGCAATTAGAATCTCTTTAATATTAAATACAACCTCTCAGCCTTCATCTTGTGGCTGGATATGCATGTATCTGATACATCTTCACTCTATTATTCTCTATAGGAGTTGTGGTTCTCCTTCATTGTAACCTCCTTTCAGTACCTCTGGCATTAAGCTAGTTATTAAAACCTTCTTAGGCTTCTCAAGATGTTGTACAAAAGCCTGGGTCAGATGGTGATGGGCTTCTTTGTCTTGCAAACCCCTTATTAACAAAGTGCTCCCAAAGGGTATGTTAACTGAAATATGCAATCACTCTAACTTGATTTTTTCACTTAACCAGTGGCCACATGGTCTGACTGAAATACTACAAACATGGTGACATTTCTAATAATGAAATAAAGCTGACAAGATATAGTTAATATGTTTATTAAATGGACAATTGAGTCACCATTGATGATTAGGTTTCTTGGCATTTTTTGGTGTTATATTTCTTTAAAAATAAGTGTACTATATTGACTTGTATAATTAGTCATGCTGTCAAAATCATTAAAGGAGGAGAACAGGGAGAAAGCCTAGCTGAGTATGCTTGTAGGGGATGATTGAGGTGAGGTTTGCTGTGAGATCAGTCGTCAGCATGCATGACATGTCCCGAACACGAGTGGGTGTTCAGGACATGTAGCCCCAGAGTGAGTGGATAGCTTTTGTTTATCTTAGGCTGGGAACCTTGATAACAAGAGCACTCGTTTTCTAATGCTAAATTGTTTTCTCAGTTATGCTTTAGGGAAACCACTTCCTTGAACACATTAACAAGATGTGGGCCTGGGTAATGAAAGAGTGTCGGCTTACAGCATTTTTGAGTCAATGGAACATGTAATTGCAGAATGATTGGCATCTCCTTGTCTTTTGCCTTTTTTCATTCTGCTCACACACACAACATTTACAGTATGTGATGCTTTCTCGACTGTACATCATTATCTCCTCAGTAATGCATACAACTTGTACCAGCTTACTGCTTATTATTAGCAAATTTACACAAATACTATTAAAGCTAAGCAGGTTAGAATATTAAAAAAAACACATAAGGCATTGGAATACAGACTTTATATACTGCACATTATTAGGAACACTATAGTAATACTGTGCCGGGCCTCCCTTTTCTCTGAAAACAGACTCAATTCTTCCACAATTCTTCTTGGATACCACAAGATGTTGGAAACATTCCTTCGTGATTCTGGTCCATATGTACCTGATTGCAGATATTTCAGGTCCATTTCATTCTGTAAATCTCTCATTATATCACAACCCAAAGGTGTGTCTGTTAGATTCAGACTGAAAAGGCCACTGAAGAACACTGAACTCACTGTCAATCAGTTTGAGACAACGTTTGCTTTGAGACATGAACCAATATCATGCTGCAAGTAGCCAATAGAAGATGTTTCAATTGTGGACATGAAGGGATGCACATGGTCAGCAACAATGTTCAAATATTCTGGGGTTATTCAAGCAATGAGTGATCGGTATTCATGGGCCCAAAGTGTGATAAGAATATAAACCCCACACCATTACACCACCTCCACCAACCTTGACTGTTTCACAAGGCAGGTTGGGTCCATGGATTCATGTTGGTGGTGCCAATTTCTGACCCTACCATCTGTCTGCATCAGCAGAAATTGATTCATCAGACCAGGCTACATTTTCAACATTTTCGGCTTTTGGTGAGCTGGCGCTCACTGCCGCTTTATGTTCTTGGCTGACAGAAGACCCTGATGTGGTCTTTTGCTGTTGTAGCCCATCCACCTCAAGGTTTGTTCTGTTGTGCATTCTGAAATGCTTTTCTGCTCACTACAATTATCTGTAACTGTAGCTGTTCTATTATCTCAAAACAGTCTCACCATTCTCCATTATCCTCTCTCATCAGCAAGACATTTCTGTCCAATCATGTCATTGCCAAAATCCCTGAGATCACATTTTTTCCCCATTTTGATGGGAACATTACCTGAAGCTGTTTGTATTTTCATGCCTTTATGCACTGCGCTACTGCCACATAATTTGTAGATTAGATAATTGCATGAATGAGTAGGTCTGCAGGTGTTCCTAATGAAGTGCTCAGGGAGCGTACAATGCTATTATATGCCTCATAGGTGTAAACAACAAGAATTTAATATTAATACATAAATCCATCTTCTTCGGAATAGACTTACTTCAGGGAGAACTACATTAAGAAATTATACCCACTTGAACATACGTGCACACACACCCATACAATAAATAAACAGAAATATATGCATTATTTAATTTTAGAAAAGGATTCTTTTTTGCATATATTTGCCTCTTTTGAACATCTTACTTTGAGCACCGCCACAGAAGTTTGATAAGATAAAAAAAACAAAAACAACTAGCAGATGACACAAAAAAGATGAAAATCTCATCTCAGGAACAGGATTTTCTAATCTACTTAAGCACATATTATTATGAACAAAAGGTGAAAATATAAGAATCTGGGGAAATTATAATGCATTCACTATTCATAGAAGTAAACTTTTAGGTTTTAAAAAGGCTAACCCTGAAAATAAATTGTTTTTTGTGAATGAATTGTCATTGTTTTCACTAAAATGTACATTATATTATATTTTACATTTGTAATGTTACTGTCATGACTGCAGTTTCATAGAAAACACGTTAATCATGTCTTTACCTTCTGAGTGGTGTGAGGATGTGCTAGTTCTTATGATTATCTAACAAAACAACACTGGAGTCTCAGCACTTGGAGGGGTAAAGCTGTTGAAATTCAGATCAGAAAGCTCCAATTCATACGAGTTCTGCTGACACACACCCCCCCCCCCCTCATTTTCTATTAAAATTTGGAATATTTAAAGGCCAGTGGGAGAGAGGGGTTGTCATGGTGATGCTGAAAACTAGCATGGCTGATCACGAGTAAGGAGGCCATGTCAGGGAAGTCTTTTGTGAAATGCATTTCATGACCTACATTTACAAAGAAACTGCTTCATCTAGAGCACTGGGATTACTTTTTAATAGTTATTTTATTTGATATAAAGCTTGTAAAACATTTAATTAAGAGTAATTTCATGCAATTTGTATTTATCATCTAGTGGTGATAAAAGAGAAAAGTCTTTGAGACAAAGCCATATTTTAAAGCAAAATTGATTAAACATGATTTTCATATTGAGTATATTCACCACTGCCCTGGAAGGGCAACAGGCAACAAACCATCAAAAGAACCAAGTAGAAACCCTCCTGTTCAGTATCATATAAACTTCGAATGTTGCAGACTACAACTTCAATGATCCACAGCCCACAACCTCATGGCAGGACCTCCAGTCCCTGGTCACAGTCTCCTAATTACCAATGACATTTAACTGTTTGCATTCATACTATTCCTTTTAAATAACCCAAACTCTCAGTGTTAGGTTGTGAATCTTACTCCATCATTTGCACTGTCTGGTTTGGTTAGTCTTTTGACTACAACCTGCTCCATGGTTAGTGATTTAGTCACAGTCTAGGTCATTCCTGCCTGCCTCACACTACTTAGCTTTTTGGTTTGTCTGCTACACTGATTTTAATCAAACCAAGAGTCTCATTTATCAAAGCATGCATAGAAGAAGATCTAAATTTGTAAATTTCATCCAAAATAAAATGACTAGAGTCAGATTGGTGCTTAAAGATTACGGATCATGTTTGCGGTCTCTCCTCTGTAGTTTTAGTGTTCTTCTCACACATGCACAAAAGACAGCAAGCTGGAAACTGGGCCGGAGTAGTGAGTAAATGTGCATCATATGACTTTGTCAATGATTTGAGCTTATATCATTCTTTGATTTTGTGGATGATGACTTTGGCCCTCCATTACTCTTGCCATTAAGGAGAGACAAAGCTCTTGTTGTCTGATCATTGTGCTTCAAAATATGTAAACTGATCCTTTTTTTTCTTTATTTGTAAAGAAATGTTGTCTCCCTTCTTCTCTGCCTTTCTTTCTGATTCTCTCTCTCTCTCTCTCTCTCTCTCTCTCTCTCTCTCTCTCTCTCTCTCATTTTTTCAATTCAGGGTGCTTTATTGGCATGACAAATAAAGCTACATTCATTTGTATTCCCAAAGCATGAGTTACATGCTTTGAGAGTTAGTGAGCAAATTACAGTTTAATAACAGCTTAAACTTAACACTGAACATTGATTAGCTTTTTTTCCAACATGAAACATGCATAAGGTAGTCTGTGTATGCCTGTGTGCATGTGCATGTGTATGCGTGTGCATGTGCGTGTGTATGCGTATGCACATACATTAGTTTCTCTGGATTAGACAGGCTGATAAATGTGGGATAAATGTTGCTGAATTTTGTAAGGAACTGGTGTTGGGTCTCGGTGTATTTGGGGAATTCTGTCAGAAAGTGTCCTACAGATACTCAGTTGAACCAAATATATGTATAGACAGTCAGAAATGTAAAGACAAATTCAAACATAAACTTACATTTTTAGGTTATATC
>JAOVVH010000036.1:11971703-11996787 GCA_028566435.1 Scorpiodoras heckelii | reverse complement strand
GAGGAAACCGGAGTACCCGGAGGAAACCCACGCAGACACGGGGAGGACATGCAGACTCCACACAGAAAGGGCCCAGATCGCTCCACATGGGGATCGAACCCGAGACCTTCTTGCTGTGAGGCAACAGCGCTAACCACTACACCACCGTGCCACCCCGGGGAAAAAACTGTTCCAACATATCAGATTTCACTTTATAATCTAAGAATATAATTACATAGAAGGCATTCTGGACATTTTCAATTTGTGTATATAATGTTGTGTATAAAACTGAGCTCGTATTATTGTTAAATTTATTATAAAGTGTTCATCAGGGTTACTTGTTTAAAAATTCATTTACAGGGTAAAATCAGTATATAAAAGTAAGTTTGTTGGTTGGTTGGTTTAAGAACAGAGTTAAATGGGAGTTCCAGTTATGACTTTAAATGGTTGGTGCAGGAATAACTTTAATGTTAAATCTCTGCCCTATAACATCATTTTAATCCCAACATAGCGTTGACGCTTTACGGTTTCCTTCGCTGGTCGCGCATTGATTGCGTAACCACGATAAATTCACAGTACCCACAATCCTTTGCTGCTGTCCCTGAGATCGAAAATGGCGTCGAAGGCACCAGGTAACGAGTTGTTAGTGCTCCATCGTTTTTGAGGAATGTCAGTCGAGATAATGTCCTGTAAATGTTTGTCCTGTATGCGTTTGCAGTGTGTAGACATGCGGTCTGGTTTCTGCTGTAGTTTGCAGTGTGTTTTTTCGCTCAGTTGATGCTACACCTCAGTGTCCTCTAGCCTCGGTGTCCCTTAGCGTCTCTAGCTAACAGGCTAAAGCAGTGTTCGGCGCTCAGGACTGAGACTAACGTGCTTCTGTAGTTACACAACTCAGGAGTAATAATGTAATAATGACTCAATGTGTAGTGAAGCGGGTTGTTGTTGTTGTTGTTGTTATTATTAATATTACCCCGCGGGTAAATAGCTATTACACTATAAAAGAGATTGTATATTAACTATAGATTGTTAGTAGCCGAGTACGTGTGTCTTCTCTATAGGTGAGGTGAATGAATGTTTACGGATATTATGGCAGTAATTAAATACTCACTGCTCTCCCAGCAGGTTAACTGTTCTGTTAGTGGCTGTTGTATGTCTCCAGGTTATCCTGTAGGTATTGGGGCAGTTTATTTTTTATTGCATTACTGCATCCACACCCCCTGAGTGATTGTCATACAGTGATAGTACAGTTATATCTATGCGTTTATTGTAGTCATAAGGACGCACTTGTACATATTATCAAGCACAAATCATCTTGATCTCTAAGTCAATATTTTTACTAATGTTATAGCAACTGGCAGGCTGTTGTTGGGCTTCAGAAAGTGGTACTACAATGCAGCGGGGTTCAACAAGCTCGGTGAGTAATGTGCGCAAGCTCACAAAACGCCCCCCAGCTCACATTGTAACTATTCAGCCGGTGACCCCGGTCTCATCAGGTCCACGTGTTTCAGGCTTGATGCGAGATGACACGATCTACGAGAACACGGACGTGAAGGAGGCCATCCGCCGGCTTCCAGAGCCGGTCTACAACGACCGAATGTTTCGCATAAAGAGGGCACTTGATCTGTCCTTGAAGCATCAGATTCTACCCAAGGACCAGTGGACAAAGTTTGAGGAGGTAAGAAATAGACCATCTGAAAAATGTTGGGGATCGTTTCTGTTTTGCTGTCACATAAAATAGTGTGCGAAGATATTCATTTAGCTCATCCCTCGACAAAGCATTCTGGGCTGACCAAATGCATTACACCTGTTCGACATCCCACATATTCTTTAGTTTATGTCTCTTTGGAGACTGTAGACTGTAGACTGTGTTGTCCAGGGATTTTACAGGACATTTTTACTAGTTGATGGAACAGTCCTAGTATCCATTACTGACCATTTGCTGCCTGTGTTTGTCCTGTAGGATGTGCCATACCTTGATCCCTACTTAAAGGAAGTTGTTCGTGAAAGAACAGAAAGAGAAGATTGGCAGAAGAAATAAAATGAAATAAAGAGGATGGTTTGAGGTAGTGGCTGCTCTCTTGTATTTAAGATAAAGTTTATCAAGTGTCACGTTCATGTACTTATTAAATTTGGTTTCTGTCAAGATTTTTTTCCATGCCTCTTTCTTTAAAAGTAAAAGCAGAAAGTGGATTATATTAAATGTTTATTTGAAGACATTTGAAACCTTTACTTAACACACCCATAAAAACGTTTGCTATCATATAAAGTGTCCTAATTATATATTTCATCACAGATTTGTTCAAACATGATACATTGTAGATAAATAAATCAACTATTTCAAACCCCAGCATTTGTACAGGACCGAATGCTTTACAAAACACCATGTTTTTCCTGCAGCTGTGCATTTGAATGCAGCTAATGAGCTGTATGTTATTCGAACATTTTCATCCATTTTTCTTCCAGAAATAAACCACTGTAGTACATTAGCTTGGAACGTCTTCATCTGCTCTGCAGAGTCCTAAGCTGTTCAACTGCTATCAGAAAGTCTGGTTACTTATGCAAAGGTGACAACATTTAGAGTTTAGCTGTAGCATGTAAGATTTCTGACCCTTTCCTACAACAATACAGAAGATGTGTTTTCCAGACTCGAACAAAGGGGAACAAATGCTGAACATCAAAGGCATTGGATATCCAAGATACACAAATTGAACCCTTGCTGTTTCCACCACAATGATGAGTTTAGTACTTTAATTTTTCAGAGAAAAAAGTTTGTCTTAGCCAAAAATATATAATTTTTTTGGCTTGTTTGTTTTTACCTCTTTACCTGTCAGCATTTTCTTCTTAGTAATATCAAGACCTCTGTGTATATTGCTGCTTCTATGAACTACCATGTGAAACAAAACCAAGAATTCTTTTGAGATTTTTACACTCTGCATAATTACTTAATGAGTGAATAGATAATGCATGATAATCTAAATCTAGTTCTATATTGCACAATTCCGGCCATTTTCCTCACTATACGCAAGTTTAATCGGACATCTTGTATTTTGAATAGGATGATAAACCCCCTAGGTTCTGTGATCTCTGTCGTTTAGGCTGCGTTCTCTCTTTTCAGTCACGCTCGTCACAGTGCATATAAAGTTCTCTATGACTGTATTAAAGGAGCGCAGCATGGAAACCCCCAACTCGTTGCTCGTCTCATGAATGTCGGGATCGTAGACTCCCAGCAGCGGCGTGCATACTTCAATATGTCCTTTCCCAGCTCGTTCCAGAATGGCCATCAGTTCGCTTCTGGCTTGGTGGAACTTCTCTCGATCGTAACTCAGCAGTGTGGAATCATCCAGTGGGTAGGTTACATCTTCAGAGTAGCAGTCACGAGGCACTGGCAGCTCTATATATCTAGCAAAAGATACATTTGACTGAACAAAACCATATGCACCCACTTTTATAAGTAGTGTTCCTTGCTAGATGTCCTTACCTCAGAGCTGGATAGCCTTGTGCCAGCATGGTAAAGAGTTGGCGCAGGGCTGCTGTGCTCAGTGGGTTGCCCAGTATCTTAAGCTCTTCTATGACATTACAAGGTCCTATTGCTTGAACGAGGAGGTCCAGGTTCTCATCCGACAGGTCGCACTCCTCCAAACCCAGACTGCTGAGTGTCGCTGAGCAGCGATGCAGCAGTTTACGGAAGGTGTTGGGGAAGAGATCAGACACCACATGGCCACTCAGGTCGAGTTTTACTAGGAACTCGCTGTGCAGGCTGTTGGCCAGGTAAGCCATGTCCACTGAGTTGAGGCAACAGTTAGCCAGCTCTATACACTGCAGTGGGGTGTTCAGAGGACTGAGGACACAGAGATATAGATAGGTCACTTGTATAACATGATGACAGTAACAAATCCTTAATCCCTGGTGAAGAATTTGTATGGGGGCTGTCAATAAGAATAGCATAAAGAAGTTAGTCAAGCTTCCCAGGTCATGACCTTCAGTTAACTTTTTACATTTATTCTTAGGAAGCTCTGAGGTGGTATTTTACAAACCTTTTTAGTATATTTAAAAAATAATTGTTGCATCCCTCTGCATTGTTTTAACTATTCTCATGGGAGATTTTACACAGTCACTATCTAACTTCAGCAGGGAGCAGCTGTCTGCATTCTAACATTCAGGCAAACAACTGTTTTCTTCTACGTAAACAACCAAGGTCATGACTTATTATGCATGTGTGTGTTTTATTACTTCTTTTATCATACTTTGAATAATGGGCCAATAACAATTTAAAATACTGTAAGATGACATGGCTGGCACAGATAACTGACCAAAGATAAGAATTGACCAGAGTTAAAATGAGCCTCAGTTTATAACTAAACTTTTGATGTAAACATTTTATATTTTGCAGATTTAACAAGGTATTGGCACAAATATTTACTAACCATCATAGCCTTAGTTCCAAAAATAACTATACCCTTATCTGTATGTTTTTTCTTAGTACTTTATCTGCATGTGTTGTATTGTATTGTTTCTCCTCTATGAAGTGTTTTTTGTGTCTGAGAAAAATTATTTATAGGTCATTATTGTGGTTTGTTGTTATTCATTCATCTTTAATAACAACTTTATCCTGATCAGGGTAGCAGTCAAACCAGAGCCTGTCCCAGGAGGCATGAGGTGGGAATAGACCCTGGACGGGTCAGGTAGCAGTCCATCACAGGTCGTTATGCACACACGTGGACACACACATTTAAACACTCATTGACACCTAGAAGCAATTTATCAGGGCTAATCCACCTCCTGGCATTTTTTTGGAAGGAAGCCAGATAACCCAGAGAAAAGCCCACACAGACAATAACCCCAACTCAGGATTGACCTAGGGAGACGACAGCTGTGACGTGATGATGATGTAAACATCCTCACCTGAGCAGTCGTCTCAGTTGTCCGGTAAGAGTTGAGAAGCCCAGGTAGAGCTCTTTCATCTCTTTCATCTTGCTCATCAGCTCTCCCAGCACAGCGAGCAGGTCATCATCCCGAGTCAGTCTACGCACATCCAGTGCCTGCGCCGGTAGCGTGAGCGAGCGCAGCTGGGGAAAATGAAGCTGTGACAGCATCACCTCCAGATGTGGTGCTTCCAGGTGTACATTATGTACCACCTCCAACTTCTGCAGACCTTCAGTGTTGACTAAACGCAGCAAATAGAAGAGGTTCTTCAGAGAAAGTGAGTCCACACGCAAGCCCACACAGCGTAGCTTTAACGGGCAGTGCCTGAGCAACAGTAAAGCCTGGGCCACCATGTCATAATTTCGTCCTGTCACGAAGGCGTTGAGTCGGACGTCCACCTCCACCGCCCAGGCTGATGCTGCTGCCTGATGTGCCTGCATGGCCACCATGGTCTCGTAGCACATCCGTGAGAGCAGGTCGGTGCGAGCCCAGCGGCCCAGCGAGATTCTGCATGGACAGGCCTGGTGCTCAATATCATGAAGCCCAGTCAGATCCACCACCCGCAGGACTTTGGCGTATGTGGTTGGTTCATAAAGAACGTAGTCCTTCAATCCCATCAGGAGGGCTTTGAGACAGAGGCTGCAGGTGCGCGAGGTAAGATCTGTCTGACATTCTGCGGTTTTTCCCAGTAATCTCTGTAGATTGAGCTCAGTGAGAGGCCATGTCTTGACCAAGTTATGGAGTACATCTGCCTCTTCCAGCAGATAGCTTGCCTTAAACAGGATTGGGTAGAGATTGTAAGACAAGCAACTAAGATTCCTACCGGCACATGAGCCACTTCGAACAAAACCCTCTGCTGCCAGGAATTTCAAGCTTTGCATGCTGTTTTTGGCAACTGTTCTTCTTAAAAGTGTCGACCTTGTGGAAAGAATATTGAAAGTGTTTTTCTCCCCTTTCGTCGCACCGGCATGTGTACAAGCACGGGATGTTTCGAGTTGTGTGTCAAGCTATGAGAGTGAGGAGGTGGTAGTTGAGAGGTATTTATTTTTAGCAGCAGCTGTCTCATGGCTTCAGACACAACCTGACTCACAGGAAATAGTTCTATTAGAAACTATGAATTGCACTGAGTTCTTCTGCAGGATGGTAACAAGTAACACTTCTGACTGTCTAGCAAGCAGTAAAAGAGACTTATTAGATTTTTCTTTATTTAACTACTGTATACAGTATGTATTATATACATAATATAATGTAATGCAAGATTAAGATGAGGCAAAAAATGGTACTGCCTGAATGATAAATATTCAAGCAATTAGATAAAAAAAATTCAAAAAGTTATGTAAGCCATCCATTTTTGTCTAGGTAGTTCTAGACAAAACTACTTAACAACTTTTAATGATTATGATTTGACCATTTCTAGATGACATTAAACATGAATTTGTTCACCATAAAATTGTCAGTTATACATAATTGTTTATGTATTGATACCTTTTATATTATCTCTCCTAATTTAAAAAGGGATTATACTGTTATCATACCATCTTCATACTATTATTACTTGATAGTTTCTTTATCTTTATTTATAAAAATGAGTTCCACAATATTATATCAGATTATGTACTAAAATAAACCATGACACCCTGACCTGGATGGTTTAATTCTTAAAAACGTAAACATTTCTTTGCGATTCTTAATACATATATTTAAAACACCACAGTCTTCAAATGTATATTATTTCCTGTGAAATTTTGTAATTTATACAAAGTTTAAACAACTGATTCAAGATTACTGAATCACTGATTATTGTTATATATTTTTAATGCACAAATATGCAACAATTTCAACATACATTAAAAATATATGTAAAAAGAGTGGTTAATTCTATAGGAAATCTAGAGATTTCTTATCAGTCTTCTGGGCTTAGAAATATGAGTTGACTTCTGAAACAACAGCCATATCAGCTACTTTTCAGGATGAAATATACATGAATGTGTTACTTTCTACTCAAATACAGAACTCTGCACAATTTATTTACAAGCACAATATATCAACTGGAAGGTTTTTTTTTTTCAAATATCAGAATCTAGTGAGTTTCTGAACTTAGTGAAAGGCAGTAAAACTGTAATTTACTAGTAGTAGATTATGAAAAAAAAGTAAATTATGCATTACTACACATAGCACCCATTGTTGCATAGGTTTTGTTCCCTTTCTTAGACAGTTGACAAATATTTCCACATCTGATCCTGGATGTGATTTATGAAGAAAGATTGTGTGTGCAATATTTAGGGTCACCACCTAAAAAGCTCAATGTCAGTCTGTCTCTCTTTGTGAGAGGCTGCAGTCAGGAGGAATAGTAATGGTGGTGATGGTGGTGATGATGGTGATGCTCATGGAGGTGATGGTGCTCATGCCTCTGAGCCATGGGCATGAACCCACCGGGAGAAATGCCTGCTCCAGGCTGTAGCTCCAAGTCTAGCCCCGGATGAGGCACAGAGGCTGATGTGGCATCACGAGGCCTCGCATGAACACGCTTGCTGTGACTGTAGTGGAGAGGCTGCTTCTGTGGAGCAGGAGGACAGCACCAGCTGACCGGGTGATGCCCGTGAACCCTGTTTGGTTTACTGCGGCTCCGCAGAGACCTGAGGAAGGGGAGTGGATGGTTACTGGACTTCTCCAGACTGCCACGATCAAGCTGAGGCCATCGATGATGGGCAGAGCGGGTGCCGTGTGTGGGGATGTCCTGACACTGCTCCTCAAAGGGTGACTGGAGTGTGTGGTCTGAAATCAGATAGGCCTTAGTGTAATTAGCACTAATTAGAAGACAATTTAATACATTACATACGTAACACAGCTGAAATAAATAGTAAACATATTTAGTGTTTTTTTGCAATATAGTCAGCTTCAATACAATTGACGGAATAATTTTTTAAGATGTTAAAAGGTCTAAGGGTTTGAATTTTGCTTCTAGGGGTAATATTACTAATGAACAGAAATATATGGCAAAATATGGTCCCTCAAATAATAAATATAGGGACAAAGAACAAATAGGGATTCTTAGCTCTCTGAAATGTTCCTGAGAGAAGTCCTTTCTTACTGGTGGTGGGTTCTACAGAAAACCTCAAGGTCCCTCAGAAGGATAACCGAAAAAATAAAGGTTCTGAATTTTTCTATGAGGATATTTCAAGATGATTTTAAAAAATAATATAATTTTAATTTATTTATAATGTGCAATTTATGTGAAATTCCACTAAATGTGTAAAATAGCAGTAATAAAGAACAATCCTCCAAAAACTTACTTACTTTTGACTGGTATATACTTTGACTATATACTTTTTTGTGAGTGATATTACATAAACATCATTTACTCTGATTTTTCATAATTCTGTGTAGTCACATGGCTGATTGAAATAATCATAGCTAACTATTAGAAAGAAAGGCATTTCCCCAGCTGCTGTGTTGATCTAACATTCACTCTGTTAGTGTTTTATTAGTGTTGTTGTTCCTTTATAGTGCTAAAAGTTCCCCTTTCAGAACTTAAAAGTGTAACTGAACCCTATTAACCCGGATAATGTTGAGCACATGGTGTGCCACACTGATACCTGCATCAAATCTGGAGGTGTAGTTTTCAATTCCAGCCAGGTCTAAATAGTGGTTTCTGCGTTCTGTGTTTTCATCAATGCGGTAATGCTTCTTCTCTGGGCTGACGGCAGAATCTGTGCTCTGTCCTCTGTGGGGTTAAAAAAGTATGTCTAAAAAAAAATCATCCAACACACTGTAAAAAGATTGTATGCATCAGGCTGGACATATCATATTGCAGTCACATTACATTCATCTCCAGTAATAGTTATCCTTTCATACTTAAGGGCAACTTCGGCTAGTCAAACCTTCTAGCAGGATTTTTTTGGAAGGTGTGAG
Organism: Scorpiodoras heckelii; assembly: GCA_028566435.1. Lineage (NCBI taxonomy): Eukaryota > Metazoa > Chordata > Actinopteri > Siluriformes > Doradidae > Scorpiodoras > Scorpiodoras heckelii. Next base: position 11,987,973 of record JAOVVH010000036.1, on the reverse strand, counting down.
GAAACTGGAGAACCAAGAGTTCTGAGATGGCAATTGTACCTACTGTGTCACTGTGCCACCCAGTTAGATCATATGACTGACAAATCCACTGTTACTTAAAAAAATATATATTTTTTTTCTTTTAGGCAAATTTATATTAGTATGCATTCTTTTAAAGGTATTCTTCAAGCTAGAACTCACACTTTAAATAATGAGCTGACCTGATGTTAAGTGGGTGGTTCTCCTCCAGGTGGTCCTGCTCATTCTGAGGAAGACCAATATCCAGTTCTAACAGGGGATTGAAGTTCCACCTGATCAGTACTTTGTTCAATCACATTAAAAATGGAAAAATCTGTTCTGAATAAACATGAGGAAAGACTCACGTCTTCTGTTGCTACCGGACACTAAGGGTGTTACAGTTAGTTTGACACGCAGAGTTTTGCTGTCGCAGAGTGCAGACTGTTTGACTGATGCTTCCACTACCTCACAGATGGTGTGCATCAGGCTGGACATATCCTACAGCATGACACAGACACACGCAAACTCTGAGACACTGCTGGGGGTTTTTTCATAGACTCGCAGAATGTTGATAAAATAGCCGTTACCTCTTTGGTTACTCTGCCACTGTTATCGAAGTCATACAAAGTAAACACCCACTCCTGATGATTTTCATCCACAACAGGCACATGACACTCCATGTCCTGTAACAAAAGAAATGAAAGTTCTCACTTTGACTACTGTAACATCAGTCATTAATAATCGTTTCAGGGCATTCACTCACATCATTTTTTGCATTCCTTCTCAGAGGATCTCCATTTTCTGTTGTATCTCGGTAACTTTGGCATTCGGCTGCTTTCTCTGGTGGCAACATCACTGCAAATAAAATGCTCATGTGAATGAATAATGTATACTGTATCTCCAAATGATTCAAACTGCATAACTTTAACCCCACCACTCCCAAACTTAATATTATGGATTTTTATTAATATCCATTTATATAATAATGGAAGACCTTCTCACGAATGTGTTACTCTTGAAGATCCAAACAGGGTTTCTAAACTTACCCTGCAGAGGGCAGTCATGATCCAAGAAGTGGTCATCCCTTAGCTCTGCACCACACACATCCTGCACAGAAAGGACGGAAGAAGTGGGAGAAACAGTGAGAAAATAACCATGTTTGGCCACTCTGTCAGTCTGTCTGTCTGTCTGTCTGGCATGGATGCAAGCAGATGAAAGAACGGGAGAATCCAGCACATCTGTGTAGCTGTAGTATTTCAATGTCTAGTTCAGAGGCTTAATGCTTCAGCCAGCTCTTTCATATGCGTTCCAAGTCTGTCTATTAAAAAAACCTGTGCAAACTTAAATTTGTCTGAAATACAATCCTTCTAGACACATGCACATATTTTCCATAATGTTTTGCACTCACAGCCTCTTGTATAACACAAAATGAAATCATTTTTTTAAGTGATAAAGATACAGTGTGAGTTTTCCCAATCTTTACTTGAGGCATGTAAAGAACACACACAACCTTGCTGTACTTTGTCTGTCTTAGTTTACAATCAACCCCCTAATGAATCCTGTACGAGGGGGAAAAAAGTTAACTTCATTCTTTGCACTCCTGTGGTCTTGAGCACAATTGTTTCCAGACGCTTTGCACTGTTGTTAGCAGGAGGAAGTAAAACAGCCTACAGTGCAAAACAGCTTGCCATCTTAACTAATCTCTCTGTCATAATTTGCTTCATGTGCCCGTAAACAATGCAGAAGACGAGTCAATTTTCCGAAGGATGTCTCATGTGAAAGCTAAGTCTCTGGCCTCAAACCAGAGTTATACGACACCAAACAGGGTGGTCCAAAGATCTTACTTACAAACTACAGAACACAAAGGCTGTACTGAGTGGTCCGTCGAAGAAGCTGCAAATATTTGATGCTGTCTTTGTGAAAATGGGTATTTTTTTTCTTGGTTTGTTTGATTTTGGTAGAATTAGTTGACTAAACGTCATCAGCATTTTATATTAACCAGCAAATTTTTATTACATTTTTAAAAATAATAAATTCGTTATCTTTTTTAAGTGCAATCTTTCTAAATTGACTGCTTATTATTCAACTGTTGACCAAATCACTATAAGAAATCTCAAGTCATTGTACAACTGTACACTAGAGTAAGAATTCTGAAATGGGAAATAATGAATTTACTTACAAACCCCCTTTCAGAAAAGTTGGGACACTTTCTAAAAATGCAATAAAAACTGAAATCTGTAATTTGTTAATTCACTTGAACCTTTATTTAAAAGACAAAAGGGCAAAAAAAAAGAATTTCAGTGTTTTCAATGATGAACTAGAAATCTAGAAATTGATGGCTGCAACACACTCCAAAAAAGTTGAGACAGAGGCAAAATAAGACTGAAATCATTATACAAGTAAATCTGGCAAGTTCCACAATTAGCAGTTTAACTGGTAACAGATGAGGTCATCAAAAATTAGCATAAAAGCAGAATAAACCAGAAGCTTTGTCTTTGCAAGCAAAGTATGGTTCACCACTTTGTGCCAATCTTCACAAGAACTGTCAATCAGATCAGTTTCTCCGTGCAGGATTGCAAAGAATTTAGGTCTTTCACCATCTACAGTTCATAATATCATGAAAAGATTCAGGGAGTCAGGGGAAATCTTGGTGTGGAAAGGCTAAAGGCAAAAACTGCTGCTAAATGTGTGTGACCACTGAGCCCTCAGGAGGTACTGTTTGAGAAACCATCATGTATGTGATGGACATAGCCACATGGGCTCAGGAGTACAGGAAGATCATCGTCATTTAACACAGTCCACCGCTGCATCATGAAATGCAAAGAGGAAGTCATATATTAATTTTGTGCATAAACACTGCTGAGTTCTCTGGGCCTGAAGTCATCTGAGATGGATTGAAAGATGGTGGAAATGGATTCTGTGGTCAGATTAGTTTTAGCTTGTTTTTAGGAAAAAATGGACAATAGATTTTATGTGCCAAAGATGAAAAAGACCATTCACCAATGAAAAAACAGAATCTTTGTTTGATCTGCATATATATGCATGTGAAGGTACCATTGATGTGGAAGATTATGTTGGTATTTTGGAGAGATATATGCTGCTGACATCTTTTCCCAGGAACTCCATGTCTGCCTGCAGTCCAGATCTGTCTCTGATTGAAAATGTCTGGTGCATCATGAAGAGGAGAATCAGACAACAGTGACCACAAACTGTTGAGCAGCTCAAGTATACTGTATACTGCAAGAATGGGCAAAAATTACACTTGCAAAACTACAACAATTCCCAAATTATTAAAAAGTATAATTAAAAGATGATATGACCCAGTGGTAAACATGCCTCTGTCCCAACTTTTTTTGAGTGTGTTGCAGGCATCAATTTCTAAATGTGTTCAACAAATAGAATTAAGTTTATCATTGAAAACACTGAAAATATTTTCTTTGTCCTTTTGTCTTTTAAATAAAGTTTCAATTGAATTAACAACTTACAGATTTCAGTTTTTATTGCATTTGTTATTACACAAGTGTGCCTACTTTTCTGGAAATGGGGTTTGTAAATTTATCACCTTTTTTATAAAAAAAAAATAAAACAGAGGAACACCAGAACCTGACTGAAAGGTATATCATTATTTGCAATATTGGAATATTAAGTAAAAATCTGCCAATACTAGTGTCTTGATGGCTTTTTCTCCAGGTGCATTCAAGTCACACTTTTCACTGACAACTCTCTACTGCAGTATGCATCACTGATGTATAAAAGCATTTCTAATCTACTGATTCTTCTCATTTTTCAAAGTTTTCAAACAAGAATCAATAGAAATTAGACATTAGAAGCTGTAATATATGAGATCCTCTAATTGCCAATGATAGATTAAAACCTTACAGTTTTAATTACAAGTTACTTACAAGTTACTAAGTGATTAACCCCTGTGTTGTCTTAAGGGTCAAAAATGACCCGCAACTATGTTTGCCAGTAGAGAAAACCCCGTAAATGATCTTTTTTCAAATTGAATTTTGATGACTTTTCCTAAATTGGCTCCAACAATAGGAAAAGTGAAACACTGCCTTTTCAGAAACCACCAGGAAACTAAGATTGTCTTAGGGTCATTTTTGACAGGGCAGTTATAAAATCACTTAGTCAACAATTTACGTGCTACTGATTGAACTTTCTTCACAGAACTTTCTTCAAATGAAATTCACAGACAAAATAAAAACAACTTCATACAAAATAAACAAAATTTCAGATAAAATCAACATTTCTTGAAAGCACTGTTTACTAATGAGGGATGCAGTCAGAGGCTATAAGGTGCTGCTGTGTGTCCAATGATTAAATGCAATCTTTCTGCCCAGTTAAAAAGGAAAAACACAGATATTCACAATGTCTGTAAAGAGTAACAAATTGTTTCTTCATGCAAAATAGATTTGGGATTTAAATTTCAATTTAGCTGCTTTATTTTAGGGGTTTAGTATAAGCGGGTAATTTCTGACCCTTAGGACAAGGGGAGTGTACAGAACGTTAAGATTACACAAGGGTTAATGATAAACTTACATAAATGTCCAGGCTTTTCCCTTCCTATAAAATGTCACAATTCAGTTTGCCATTTTTCTGTTACATTAATATCTGTTTACATACATGCTGTGGATGAATTTGTATTTTTTGTAAGTAAGAAAGATCCACAAGAATTGTTATAGATGCCCACATACAACTACCTTAAGTTGATTATTTTCCAGTATCAGCATGTCCTAAAGTGCCTTATTGTCCACCACCAATATTAACTATTTTTTATGTATTAAAAACCTACACATCATACATTTTATCCATTATAGTTACATTTTATGTTCTGGAATATCATTAAAAACAGCAGCTGTAAACAGTAAATCCAGCACCAAAGTAAACTTTTTTCTCTCTCTTGAAAGTTAATTAGACAAAGAATGCATTTTGTCATGTTACAAGTAAAACCACAAAGCCCTCCGCCCTGAAGACTTTCCCATGTCAGAAAACTTGAAAGACTGACTCTGTTAAAATGTTACTTTACAAAACAATACTTAATTGCGCAAATGTGAAAACTTTGCCATATCAACATACAGTATCAGTCAAAAGTTTGGACACACCTTTAATTCAGTGGTTTTTCATTATTTAAAAATGTTCTGCATTGTAGATTAATACAGCATAGCATAGATCATACAGCAAAGCTGTAATCAAAGCAAAAGGTCTAAAACATTTTTTGGTTTGTTTAACACTTTTAAGTTTACGACATGATTCCTTATGTGTTCCTTCATAGTCTGGATGACTTGAGTATTAATTTACAATGTAGGAAAAAAGGAAAAAAGAAAAACATTGAATGAAAAGGTGTGTCCAAACTTTTGACTGGTACTGTGTTTTAAATCCATTTATAAGTGCATCCATACAAGTTCCTGTGTAAGTTGTATAAAAAAAGTTATCAGAATTAGTGGCTTAATATAAACCTTAAAGATGGAATACAGTCAGTGCTGCCACCATAAGAGAATTAATCAATACATTCTGATCAATCAGCGCTGAGTTTCTCAAAAGCATCATGAAAATCTTCAACTGAACTGTTAGTATGGTAGAACGAGCATCACCATTCATCACACCATTTGTGATGCTTTTGGGAAACTGAATGCCCAGGATTGTGCATTCAGTGGCACTATGGTACAAACAAATACACACTCTGTGTTTTGATAAAAGCCAATAGATCAGGATGAGGATCAGCCCTGATCCTCATGCTATCAGTACTAATTTGTAACATATGCAATATGGAATTTAAGAGGATAATAAAACTAGGGCTCCTACAGAAAGCAACTGCATGATAAATGCCGTACCATTCCTGCCAGACTTTACATCAGCCTGCATAATAAAACCAGATTCATTAAGTCACTTATATGCCTCGTAAATATTACCACCCACAGAGCACTCATTTAAAAAGGAAAACGTGCATCACATATGTTTTGCACCAACAAAAAAACGAGGCAAGTACCTGTGGAAACATCTGTCATACATATGAGTGACCTGCTTTAAAGTATACTTCAAACAAGCAGGGAAATGTTTCACTAACATAATGAGGACTGGTAGCAAACAGCAAGGACAACGTATGACCATAAAGCCTTTACATGCACAGGTCTAAAGTGCAGCCCAGCGCGGAGAACAAAGCCCTTTACAGACAAGTGCAGTCAGTGACTGGCCTTTCTGCCAGTGATTTCTCCCATCATCACAGCCAAGCCACTGCCATGCTTGGCCTGCTCTAGGGCCTTTCATGTGTGCTCATGTTACCAGCATGAGGGGGGGCCTTTTCCTGCCCTACACTGGGTGTCGCGAGACCAGCCACCCCCACCAACCCTGATTCCTCCTCACCACCCACACACACCACTCTCTGAACCCAACTCACAGTGCTGGGAACAGTGGTCTGCTTTGTTATAGTTCACTTCCTGTCACCAAACACCTGGACTCAAGCCTTATTACATGATGGGATGGGGGGTGGGGGGTGGGGGAGAGAAACCATCATTGCATCATCACTAAGCCAAAGCAGGTTAGGATATGGTCAGGGTCTAAGGTATGTTAAAACATCCTGAAATACTGTCTCCACTGATGGAAGATTGGCACAGACTCATTTTTATCTTTTATGGTCATGAACTAAACTCTCATGCAAATCTGAACCTTGCGTCACAGGAAAATGGGTAGAGAAACAAAACTGCATTAAAACCAAACAAAAAATTAAGTATTATTTGATTCTAACATACTAACGAACAGTACAAATTCAGCTTCGAATTGTAAATAACATATACATTACTAAATATTCTGTAGTTTACTATATATTATATATAATCCATGGCCTTCTCTTTTATGCCAACGTTCTTCAAGTCTGTCAAAGCAAACAGGTTTTGTAGTGAATGGAGTCTTTGTTATTCTGTTTAGTGAGTATCAGTACTTCAGCATGACTCACATTACTTTACAGAAGTGTTGATGGGAGACTTCAGAGCATTGCTAGGATGTCATGAATATAGACTTCGACACTAATCCATAAACCAGTATATCTCATTTCTCTTTTTTAAAAAAATGAAGAAACAACCTCTTTCTTTATTATACAATACAAACACTGTTTCAAGCTAAAAAGTTAAACACCTACTTTTCGTGAAGTAATTTCTAAAGATTTTTTTTTTTTCTTACCAAAACTTTTGTTTAGCAAGAGCCCAACAATTAAATGCTTAAAGGTGGACATTAGCTTTACTACAAAACCAATCTGACCAAATTACTAACAAACTGTATTAGCACGTGCTTTACTGCAAGGAAAACAATTTTGAGGAACACCGAGTAGGTAGACTGGTTCTAGTGCTACAGAAATCATGTGCCACACAACCATGCTTCAAGTTGGCTGCTTATATTTCGAACCATTTGAGTAAACAAGTTATGGTCATCTCCAGGCTTTTTCTCCAAGACAGAGTCATGGCTCAGTGGCTGCGGCACACGCGCCCCTCCTCCTGGCCTTTGAAGTGCATCTGAGAGCGGAAAAGGGGTGAAAGAGGGGTTTCTTCCAGGCTCTCCAAGAAAACACTGGAGGCTTTGAGCAGCAGTGGCCTGGCCCTTTCAAGTGTCCCAGGCTTTATGATTCACACAAAAGGGAAATGTTATAATTAGACCCAGAGAATGCACAAATCACCCATGCTAATCTCATCTCCAGGAGACATGCAGGCCATTAAACTAATATTTTTATGAAAATACACAATATACTCAGAAATGGGGATCATTCATAATACTATTACCAGCAACTCAGTTGTCAATTTGCTTTATTTAAAAAATTGATAACAGATTAAGCAGTCATTAAAATTTCAATGAGGTTCTTCTGAAAACTGACTTTTCATTTGGCTCTAAGGTAATAAAATGTGCAAATGGATCCCAAAGATTATATTTACAAAAATATCATATTGTATTCAGTGAGAGGAATAAAAATATCTACTTTACTGGACACATCTATGTCATATGTCCTGTGTGAAATTTAATACAGGCCACATAATGCCAGTATGATATTTTACATTGCAGCTTTAAACTGCAGTCTTGGACTAGTGCTGTTCATATCTTAGATCTTACTTCATACCAGCCATAATTATCCATTTGGTAACATTTAGGGCAGCTCTCCCAAATGAATAATACATATATCAATAAGTGCTAACCAACAACAAGTATTTAACAGTCTGAGCTGGGTCATGAGGAATCCTCACTAACCCCAGGCCTCTCATCCCAACTCCCCAAGTTCAGTCATCTCCATTTCATAAGTGGTCTCCCACAACCCTTTGTCATACCACTCCTCCCACTAACTACACCTCCTTCTTCCTCCTCCAACCACTTCCCCCCATTTTCCCAGGACAGCCCCTCTCTGTTTTCAAAACCAGTACCAGATGTGTGGTGGAGCTGCATTCAAGGGCTCTGCTCTGCTCTGCTCTTCTGGCTACCAGCCATATGCATTTCACACTGTGATGAAGGTTCCAGGCTCAATTGAGAGAATGACAGGGCAGGAGAGACAGGAAAGAGCTTAGTCCATATGCATAGCGTTGGTTTCTGAGTGTAATGAATTTAGCTATGGAGTTAAAACTACAAACCCCATTTTCAAAAAAAGTTGGGACACTTTCTAAAAATGCAATAAAAACTTGTAATTTGCTCATTCACTTCAACCTTTATTTAAAAGACAAAAAGACAAAGAAAAGGTTTTCAGTGTTTTCAATGAAGAACTTAGTTCTATTTCTTAAATATAAAGAAATTTAGAAATTTAATGTGTCCATGTAACACACTCAAAAAAAGTTGGGACAGAGGTGTGTTTACCACTGGGTCACATCACCTTTTCTTTTAATTATCCTTTTTATTTTTGGGGGGAATTGAAGATACTAATTGTTGCAGTTTTGCAAGTGGAATTTTTGCGCATTTTTGTTGTGTACAAGACTTGACTTGCTCAACAGTCTGTGGTCACTGTTGTCGGATTCTCCTCGTCATGATGCGCCATACATTTTCAATAGGAGACAGATCTGGATTGCAGACAGGCCAGTCACACGCACTCTACAAAGCCACACAGTTGTAACTCATACAGAACAAGTCCTGGCATTGTCTTAGGAAAAGATGTTGTCTTGACAGCAGCATATGTTTCTCCAAAATATCAATATAAGCCTCCACATCAATGGTATCTTCACATATGTGCAGATCACCCATGCCGTGGGCAGTGATGCACCCCCATGCCATCACAGATGCTGGTTTTTGCACTTTTTGTTGGTAACAATCTGGATCGTCTTTTTCATCTTCGGCACATAAAATCTGACAAGTTTTTCCCACAAGCAAGCGGAAACGTTGGCTTGTCTGACCACAGAACATGTGTCCACTATCTTTCTGTCCATTTCAGATGACTTTGGGCCCAGAGGACTCCCCGGCGTTTCTGCACAAAATTTATATATAACTTCCTCTTTGCATAATACAGTTTCAGGTTGCATTTCTTGATGAAGTGGTGGACTATGTTAAATGACAATGATTTTCCAAAGTACTCCCAAGCCCATGTGGCTATGTCCATCACGGCAGAATGACTGCTTGTCAAACAATACCACCTGAGAGCTCTATGGTCACACACATTCAACAGCAGTTTCCATGCTTGGCCTTTATGGACTGAGATTTCCCCTGGCTCCCTGAATCTGTTCATAATATTATGAACTGTAGATGGTAAAAGACCTAAATTCTTTCCAATCTTGTGCTGAGAAACATTGTATTTGTACTGACTGGCAATTCTCTCACAAAGTTTGGCACAAAGTGGTGAACCACAACCCATCCTTGTTTTCTAAGACTAAGCCTTCAGTGGATGCTCCTTTTATACTCAAACTTGATGACGTCACCTGTTACTAGTTAAACTGCTAATTGTGGAACCTTCCAGAACAGTGTTAATTAACACGTCAATTTCTAAATGTGTTTATAGTTAACATATAGAATTAAGAAAACATTGAAAACACTGAAAGTCTTTTATTTGTCCTTTTATCTGTTAAATAAAGGTTCAAGCAAATGAACAAATTACAGATTTCTGTTACTACTGCATGTTTAGGAAGTCCTAACTTTTCTGGAAATGGGGTTTGTACTGTGCTTGAAAAGTGTCTTATCCACTGGTGAAAAGCTTCACAGAGCACTTCCAGTCAAAAAAATCCACAGTAGAACAAACACAGAAAGCATGAATATACCGTATAGACTACACAATACAAAAGGGTCTAAAACATTTATACCAGTGTTGCACAAGTACTAAATCATATACTGTGGCCAATATCCTTATGAAGTATTTAAAGGCAACTACATCATAGCTGAAAAAGAGACTGTAAATTCTGAAAATCAGCTTTAAAAAAAAAATCATAAATGCACCCACAGTTTGGTGATAAGAGAAATAATATTTATATGAAACCAGTGTCTACTTTATAACCTGCTCTTAACAGATCACATTTCCTGTGCCTAGTACTTTGTAGAGGACAAGTGCAAAAGGTAGTCTGATTTTAGGCAAAACCTACTGTGATTTACTTACTTACTTCAGGCAATCAAACAAGTTTGAAGCTCTCCTGAGGACACCATTATAGAAATAATCACATATAGGATCCATTTCACTAACGTAAGGTTTCATATCATCAGACAACTCCTTTTTCTGACCATCTCCTTTTTCAACCTATTATGTCATTCATTTCTCTCCCTTTAACAATCACCTTACGGCACTTAATTACTTCAGGTGAATTTCAGGTGTCCGATATTATGGGTTCTTACGCTATATTTTGTTCTCCTGCCTTTTTAGGGACTATTATCCCATCACGTTATACCATACAGCTTGTGTGTGTGTGTGTTTGTGAGAGAGAGAGAGAGAGAGAGAGAGAGAGAGAGAGAGAGAGAGAGAGAGATATCAGACCGTGTGTGTTAAGGGAAGTCCTGAACAGATGTGTGTGTGCTCTTACCGGCTTGTTTGGGATTCTGTCCGACTCTCGGGGATGTTCCGACTCTCCCTGCAGGAGAAACGAGCCAGTCGCCAAAGTGCCACCTAAAATTACAGAAACGTCCACAAGATCCCTCAGCAAGGCAAAAGTATCCACAATAAACTCCAAGACAGATGTCGAATCTCACACTGCATACATACCTTCTGGACTCTCCCTGCGTTTACACGCTAAAAAGGAGCAGAAAAGATGTGTGAGGTGAGATAAAGCCTAAAATATCTATAATTAGATAGTTATAATTAGATCATCTATAATTAGGCTGTCTCAGGTAAATGTTACTCATGCACTCACACACACAAATTGTATCTTACCATTTTTCGACTGCAAAAGCCCCATCTTTCTTTGGAATGATTATTTAGCCTGTTAGGAGAATCTGAAGGCATCCCTTTGCCATGGCTGGAGGAGGAGGAGGAGGAGGAGGAGGAGGAGGAGGAGGACAGTGGCAGGGCTGCATGTGGGATTGTCCACGCCGTTCAGTGGAAGACTCAAGTTCTGTGGAGGCACAAACGCACATCTTAAATTGTGCAAGCCCACCCTCCCCACCCTATCCTAGACGCGCCTCTCTTCACTCATTGGTTATTCAGCAGCAGCTAGAGCCTATTTCTTACCTATAGGCTACTCCATGGTCGAAAGTTTGTGGACACCTGACAATCACACTTTTGCTGCAAAGCAACCAGCATTGTGGATGACCACACACACCCCTCACACACACTCTTCACCCTCCTACCATCTGGAAAAAGGTACCAAAGCATCCGGGCCCTCACATCCAGACTGCGAAACAGTTTCTTTCCCCAAGCTACCTGACTCCTGAACAATCAGAGTCTGGTATGAACAAATACACACATCAGTGACTGGACTGAACACACACACACTCTATCATCTTTTAAATCTGTCTACACATAAACGTAAGAGTACAATGTTTACATTTATACCAAAAATGGACAAAAACTACTGCTAAATACAAATGTTTACATCTATATCAAAATGGACATAACTGCACCTTACTGCTCACACTACCAGCGGACCAACTGCACTGTCCCTTCCCTGTATTTATTGTTTATTGTAAATTGTAAAGTGTCTTTTGTATTTATTGCATTGTCTCACGTAGTTATTGTAAATCGTCTTGCGTCATTGCACATGCTACTGCACACGTGCACATTGTTGTAAGTGTAGTTGTTGTTCTACAGCATCCAAATATATCCTATACAACTGTGAGTTTAAAACATTGTGGAAAACGTTTGGGAAAGGCCAGCTTAGATAATGAATTGATTGAATAATAATGATTGAAAGAAAGAAAGAAAGAAAGAAAGAAAGAAAGAAAGAATGAAAGAATGAAAGAATGAAAGAATGAAAGAATGAAAGAATGAATGAATGAATGAATGAATGAATGAATGAATGATTACAATGTAAACAACTGGTCAGTGTGTTGGTTTAAAGGAAAATGCAGTGCATAAAGCGACATCCAGGGGTAGTGGTAGCCCAGTAGATTAGGACTATGGGTTGTCAAGGGCTCGAGGACGGGCATCCAGCATTAAAAATCTGTGCCAGATTAAGACAGGGCAGTGGTAGCTCAGTGGTTAAGACATTGGACTACTGATCAGAAGGTCATGAGTTCAAATCCCAGCCCCACCAAACTTCCACCAATGGGCCCCTGAGCAAGGCCCAAATCCTCAACTGCTCAGTTGTATAAAATGAGACAAATGCAAGTCACTCTGGATAAGGGTCTGCCAAATGCCATAAATGTAAATGTAAACATGGTCACCCCAAGAATGGTCCAAGCCGTTAAAAAGAAAAAAAATATTGAGAATGAGTTTAAGGTTAAATGCAACTGAAGCTTTGTAATTCGGGTTAACTCACATGGTTCAATCAGGGTTGAACTGCTCAGTTGTATCCTGCCTCAATTTTATACAAGTTACACTGCATAAAAGCATCGGCTAGATGAGTAAACGTGTACACTGGACAGTCAGACTCTTGAGGGTTTCAGAATTGTATTGTGTGTTCATGGGATTTGGTTTATTAATTTCAAGAAAGCTTAGACAGTATGAAAAAACTGTTCCAGTTTATCTGAATTTACCCTATTTTACTTCATATTTGCCTGCAGTTGTGTGTATGAACAATTTTGCAATCAAAATAGCATTTAATTGCCTTCAGCGCCTTAAGTGCCTTATGTTGGTGGAACTCACTATATAATCTAACAATCATAAATGCTATTTTATATGTTTAAATATTATCATCATTTTATGGGTACATTCAGACACTCAGGATTTAGACAGCAATAATAATTGAGATATGAAGGAACGAAGACCAGGAGAAGTAAACACACATGAAGAAATATACACACTGTTATCTGTTGCTGCTGATGAAGTGCCGTGGTCTCTTACTTTTCCCGAATTGGAATTACGTGCAATTTTTTTTTTGAGCCATCACTAACACTAAAAAAGATAAATGCACTACAGAAACCATTTTGCCTTGCGACAGGTATTTGGGTATTTCTCAGGCATGAAACAACATAAAGTATACAGATTTTGTAAATGCGACAACCAGAAACATCCTCAACCAGCCATAAGGTAGGAAGTTGGGTGTGCTGCTACACCCTCTAGTGAGCTGCTGATGACAGTGTTTTGTCTAGGAACTGGGACATTCTGATGAATTAAAAATTCCTATTTAAGAAATCATTTGATATGGTGATATCGAACTAAAATGTAGAATCACCGAACACTTTATTAGGAACACCTGCAGTTATCTAATTAGACAAGCGTGTGGCAGCAGAGCATAAAGTCATGCAGATAAAGACCAGCAGCTTCGGTTAATGTTCACATCAACCATCAGAAAGGGGAAAATTATGATCTCAGTGATTTTGACCATGGCATGATTGTTGGTACCATACCGGCTTTTTTGATTATTGCTGATCTGCTGAACTGCTGATCTGCTGGGATTTTCCCACACACCAGTCCCTAAACTTTACATAGAACTGTGCAATAAAGAAAAAAACATCCAGTGAGCAGGAGTTCTGTGGTTGTTGATGAGATAGGTCAACAGAGAATGGGCAGATGGTTAGAGCTGACAGAAAGGCTACAGTAACTCTGATAATCACTCTGTACAACTGTGATGAGCAAAAAACATCTCAGAATGAAGAACATGTTCAATCTCGAGGTGTATGGGCTACAACAGCAGAAGACCACATTTGGTTTCAGTTCTGTCAGTCAAGAACAGAAAGCTCAGTCTGTAGTGGACAAATGACCATCAATACTATACAGTTGAGGACTGGAAAAATGTAGCCTTGTCTGCTGAATCTCTGAGGCACACAGATGGTAAGGGTCAGGATTTGGCATCAACAGCATGAATCCACAGACCCAACCTGGTGGAGGTGGTATAATGGTGTGGGGAATGATTTCTTGGCAAACTTTGGGTGTGTTGATACCAATCACCACTTGAATGCCACAGCCTATTTGAGAATTGTTGCTGATCATGTACATCCCTTCATGGCCACAATTTACCATATTCTGCTGGCTACTTCCAGTATGATAATGCACCATGTCACAAAGCAAAGGTCGTCTGAGACTAGCTTCATGAACATGACAATGAGTTCAGTGTTCTTCATTGGCTTTCCCAGTCACCGGATCTGAATCCAATAGAACACCTTTGGGATGAACTGGAATGCTGGCTGAACCTCAGGTCTCCTCATCTGACATCAAATGGCCTCACAAATGGTCTTGTGGATTAACAGGCAAATATCCCAACAGTCAGACTCGAAAATATACCATAAGACATGTCAGAAGAGTGGATGTTGTAATAACAGCAAAGGGGGGAACAAACTCTAGAGCAGGATGTTTAACAAGTACACATGGGAGTGATTGGTGAGGTGTTCACATACTTTCGGCAATGGTATGTGTGTATACAGCATATTATCACATTATGAATAATTATTTAATCAAATTAATTTCATCTTTTTCTTTTTCAAAATAATCCATCAATCCATTCATGACATGATCTACATCATCTTGACACCTTGATGGTGGTTTGTTATCCAACAATGAGTAGTATTAATTCAGCACACCATTTTATACTTTTTTTTTTCCATGTGTGAACATTATCATGAATGCTTTCTGCCATGTTCAGTCTTAGGATTTTGTCTAAAATTTAATTGAAGAAAATTCTAACCTTTAAAACTGTCCGGTTTCAGTAAGTCTGTACCCAGATGATTCGAGGGCATGTCAGAGCCAAAACATCCCTGGTCACATGTCCATCACAAGTTGAACTATAACATGTTTAGTGATTTTATGCAAAGTGATGTTAATACTCTTATGAGCTCTGTTGATCTTAAAACTTCTTCTGTTTTCATGACTGCTGTCATGGACTCAAATGGAAACTCTGACCTTACATTCAAAATTTATATTATATACTATAATTTATAGTATTTACTAATCTAGAAAATCCATAAGACTGATAGGCAAAAGAAAAATTTTGGGAAGTTTAAAAAGAAACATGAGAGGCTTTTAAAATTAAACCCCTAACAGTAATAGAAAAATGGTTTGTGTTAGTAATCAATAATGGTCTAGAATACTATGCAAGCATGCAATTCGAGACACAGTGCTAATTTACTGGAGGTAGATGGATGGTGATATTTTGTCAATTTTATTTGATGAATTTCACTCAGGCAGAATATCATCTTACTGAAAAAGGCTACAATCACACATATCCTGTTCATTTAAATGAGGCTTGCCTTAATGTGATTCCCAGATGCCACCCATATGTAACGTAATAAAATAGCACTCAAATCCATCTTCAATTAATTTTTAAAATAAATTAATGAAACAAAAGAAGAGACTGCGAGTTTCTCTTGTGACCACAGTTGCAAATCCAGGTGGGGTCATGACGCTTACTTTGACATGGACCAATATCAGAACACCATATTATCTCCAAGATCCTAGAATGGCCGTAGCCCAGTAGTTAATACCTCTGACATGACACTGCCATCACACTGTTTAACTTGCCTAATATGTAAAGAGATTCAGACTGTCAATCTCGTCTAACAAATGACAAATATTTTATTTACAATTCTTAGTTTCTGCTTGAACATCCAGCACAGAGGTCTGTACAATTATTTTGAGTTTTGCAATGTACGGGGCAGGAATGAGGTCATTGTACAGTACCAGTCAAAAGTTTGGACACACCTTCTCATTCAATGTTTTTATTTTTATACTGAAGTCATCCAGACTATGAAGGAACACATAAGGAATCATGTAATAAACTTAAAAGTGTTAAACAAACCAAAA
>JAOVVH010000036.1:11956809-11967968 GCA_028566435.1 Scorpiodoras heckelii | reverse complement strand
AGCACGGGGAGAACATGCAAACTCCACACAGAACGGCCTGGACCGGGAATCGAACCTGGATCGTCTTGCTGTGAGGCGACAGTGCTAACCACTGTGCCTCCCGAACTGAAGAATTGGAAGATGTTTTTTTCTTTGGATCTTTCGAAGCAAAACTGTATGACAGCACAAACTTTTTTATTTTCTGTAAAGCCTAGTATTGACCTGTATTTTTTGAGCATAAGATAGAAAGACAGAGGGAAGAAGAAAAGTCATCCTTATAAACAAACTACGTGTACATCTCCCTTGTGTAGCTGGAAATTAATGTAATATTATTCTCTCATAACGCACCGCTCACAGTTACTGCCTGCTCAGTGTAAAAATGTTGAAAACCAAAGCTTGTATCTGCTACTTCTAACAGCCCACAGGGAAGAGACAGTGCTCACTAGACATGATGTAACATGACGCACGCTGCTGCCTCTATCAACCTCAACATTTACAAAGATGTTACTATAAGTCCTGTCACTACACAGGAAGAGCTATGGATTTAGTCCAATTCATTTGATTATTAGGGAGCGTTTTGCACAAAGCAGCATATGATGTTGCTGCACTGGGAGTCACCAGCTCAATAAGCAGTGATGTGAAACTCATTAGTTAGAGAGGCAAAGCAAGAAAATGACATGCTGCTCAGTATAGCATATGAAGTAATGCTCGGTGAAAGCTGGACAAACCTGGAGCCTGTTCATGGAGGGTATCTTTGAGGTACTGTAAGTGCAGCAGGAGCAGCAAACCTCCGGCGCTGAACAGCAGCAGGAACAAGAAGATGTACGGCAGCCTCATGGTGGCCAGGCGCAGACACCTTCTGCCACCGTCTAACACCTTACAGTGCATGGCCAACCGAGTATGGCCCTAAGCCTGGAGCCTACAAACACACAGACACATACATAAACATGCATGATGCTTTTCTTCAGACAAAAGCAATGATGTTTACAATCCAAAAATCTAGGAGATTCTCAGCATGGAATAATGTATGTAATGTAAATACGGCATAATGGATTAGCATTTACTGCTAACAGTCAGGTGATGTACAGAAGTACTAGCTAAAATAAGTAATCTCATTTGATATATTAAATTTTGGCACTGAAATATTGCAAATATTGGGGACGCAAAGAATACAAAAACGTTATTTGAACGGAACAGATAATGTGAATATAAATAGAGATATGTATAGCTGGTGCAGTATTAGGGCTGGACAATAATTCAATATCAATATATTGTGTGATAGATAACAGTGATATGATGTTTAAACACATTTCTGATATTTTGATAAACATTATTTACAGCATCTGTCACCGATTAGCCTTCATTACAGGACGCTGTCCTCAGTTCACTGCGCTCAAGCCGAGCAGAAAGAGCAGAACACAATAGGCTACATCAGTGCGTGATGACGTACGCCACAGTCACGCAGTCAGCACTTAGCAGCAGTAGGCTAGGCTCCAACGTGGCAAGATTTAGCTGCAGAATGGCTACCCCTGAACGTGATACAAACGTGACTGAACGAGCTTGCGCAAGTAATAATAAAGCAGATAAAATAGTTGATAAGAGAGGAAAGACCAATTCAGTGGTGTGGAAGTGGTTTGGCTGTCGAAGATCTGACAAACTTCAGGTTTCAGTGTGGTGACGACTAGCAGCGGGAACATGTGTCTGTGTGTCATCAACCCTCAAACACGTCCCTGCCCAAGCAGCATGTGTTTTTATTGTTGCTCATTCTTTTTTTCTGTATTCTGCAGCAATTCTGAGCACTTTTCATATTCTTTATCCTGGCTGAAGCACTTTTGTTTTATTCTGTGTTAGGATAAAAATTCTTGTGATTCTCCATATTTCGTAATTCCTGTATTTTTAGTGCTCTTATTTTGTTCTTCCGGTATTATGCTCTTCACGCCCGGCGCGGAATGATTACATTATCAAGACAAGACGTTCTGTTCTGTTGGTTTGATACACGTTGACAGGACACGTTAGCTTACTTCTTATCGAGCTTTGTCCTTCAGCTCTGGATCAGCTCACACTTTCTAACCCTATCATATTCCTTTTTCCTCTACCATACCTCTTTCCTTAACCAATCATCTTGGATTATGTATTTCGTATTCTCTGCTTGTAGTCAAAATAAATTTGAGCGATGATACATCTGCCTAGTGTGTGTCGTCGTTCTTGGGGATCCTCTAGCACCAGGATGGAGGGAGACTTCATTAGATTCGTTAAAATGCAATGCGAGAGCGAACCCAGGGTAATCTAAAATAATTACCCTTACATTCTGTTTAAATAAGAATAAGATAATCAGCATATGTTGTAGTTTAAAATTAGTTTAAATATATTAATATTGATAAAGTCGAAAGGTTTTATAGACTTCGCAAATTAATTTTTCAGAAGTATGAAAAATATGATCCCTATGAATGCACACAATGCTCCTAACGCCTCTGACATTGTTGGTAACAGTGTTTCAAATCCTCAGCTGCGGTTCTGTGGATGTTCTTTACTGTGCTGAAGTGGCGGCCTTTCAGACGTGTTTTAATCTTGGCCTTCTGGTAGGAATTCTTTATGGATGATCTGTTGAGCATTAAAAAAAGACGATGAACAATATATTTTTATAGGAGGAGGTTTTATAGACTTATAGGCAAATTCATTTTTCAGAAGTTTGCACGTATAAACATCGGTTGTGGGTGTTCTTGGCAGTTATATTGGTCATATCGAGATCAGAATTATATCGTATCGACCGAAATTAAGAAATATATCGTGATATAATATTTAGACATATTGTCCAGCCCTATGCAGTACATGTTTGTGTACAGGGCAGCGTATCTCGGCTGGGTCTCCAAAATATAATCATTTAATTAATTTTCAAAATATGAACTTGTTCATGTTCACTGCATGTGTTCATGTGTTTTCCTTTGATATGTGTGAGTGAGTGACAGCAGAGCTGAGCCGGAAAACAGATTTTCTGTTTGATTTGGGCAGTGGTAGCTCATTAGTTAAGACATTAGACTACTGATTGTGTGTGCCACCACTGGGCCCCTGAGCAAGGCCCCTAACCCTCAACCGCTCAGTTATATAAATGAGATAAATGTAAATTGCTCTGCATAATGGCGTCTGCCAAATGTAAATGTAAATGATTTCTTGCCCTGTTTTTGCACCTGTTTTTTGTACAGGGCCACGGATAAAAAAAAAAAAAAAATGCTGCCCACTCATCTCACCATGAGTCTGCTGTGTCCTTGAGCTTCTTTGTGTCTCAGAGCCCATTTTGACTAGCAGCAGCACTGAGTTTCAGCTAAGCAGTACTGTTGAGTGAACTTTTCTCACCTTTCTGGATTGTAACACACTCATGAAGTAAACCAAATAAAATATTTTGCATTTTCTGCCTAATTTGGTCAAACAACCAGCTTCCCCCTATCATAATACATCTACCAACCGGGGAGGGTGAAGGTTAACATGAGCTTCCTCTGAGATGCATCGAGTCAGTCAAACACACCTTTTTTCAATGAAATGCTGCTCTGCTATCCACCCCCTTCCACATAAACGAGCTTTTACCTACAGTTAACTAGTGTTGCTGTGATTGAGAAGAGACAGAGAGAAATCCCTCCCACCCAGAGAGCTCCACCAGTTTGAGAGCTCGACCATTTGGACAGCTGTGGCATCTTCAGGATTTGAACTTGCGATCTCCGGATGATAGGGTAATGCGTTTCTGTTGTGCCAATTGGAAGCCTAAGAAAGCTGTTGTCACCAACTAAAAACAACAGTTCCTAGATTTGGAAAAGGCATCACTGCTTTGAAAGACAGTTCCCTAGCTTCGTCAGTCCCTTAGCCACATAAGAAAGCTTTGACTGCTATTTATGTTATGTTATGAAAAACTATGCACTAAAGTGAAGTGTCTGATGAACTGCACAATATATGTAAAGGAGTTGAATAAGTGTGCTGCAAATTGGTATTTGTTGTTACTTCTACCTTTTTGGTGTGGCTTGTTTGGTTAATTATTGGAAAAACTACAGGTGGAAGGGTGTAGTGTGGTTCAAGGAAGAATCCATTAACTGTTGGTGCAGATCCAAGTCGCGGTGTGGATGCAAGATGTGGCAAAAAAGGAACTGAGTTTGTCAAGCATGTGCGATCCCATCATGCACTGAGTTTGCACGCGCAAACCTGTCATAAGTGGCTTTACCTATCGGCCTTGTCGAAGATCTGAGCGCTCCGATTGCATTTCTTGTTATCATTTATGAATGATAAAATTACTTCTTAATCCTGGCTGTCCTAGGTTTTTTCAGTGATCCTGGAGGTGTAAGTGAAAGTGAAAGTGACAGTGAAAGTGACACATTTTTGTCACTGTGCTTGCACACAGCGAAATTGAACCTCTGCATTTTAACCCAACCGTGCAGTGAGACACACTAGTGAAGACACACTAGGGGGCAGTGAACACACGTGCCCGGAGCGGTGGGCAGCCCTTGCCAGCGCCCGGGGAGCCATTAGGGGTTAGGTGCCTTGCTCAAGGGCACTTCAGCTGAGTCCTAACCACAAGACCACGACTGCCCCAACTAGTGTAGTAGAACTCACTTAAAAAAGAACTTCTAGTCTAGACCATGTGTATTACCAGTTGAAATCCAAATACAGATATTTGTAGAAATATTCTGAGCATTAAATGAGTACAGATACAGATAACAGCATTGGGTTACAGCTCTAGTTATTTAATAAATCATATGAGCAGCCATGTTAACTTAACATCACTAAAAACAATGGCTGCAGACATGAGGGCTAAGAGCTCAACACTGACAGCCCGGCAGTACCACAATTTCTTCTAAGCTGTAACCTCTGAGCCACCACTGTTTTTTTTTTCACAAAGAGTTTTCCTTACAATGCTTTTAAAACCACTCAAGTTTTACCTATTCCCTTTTATTGTATTCGCTTAATGTCATTTGAAGTCAAGTCAATTACACAACCAGCCCTCTAATAGGTGCATGTATTCAGAATGTGTGCAGTTGTTTCTTCCTCAGGTCTGACATTTAGAACACGATAATGTTATGTTTTGATATATAACATGGTTGCTAAGTTGCACACTTTTGGCAGACATGCTTTAATGGTACAGATGAGGACGTCTTCACCAAGTGTTGTGTTTGTGACTATGAAAGATCTGCTGATTCTGAGCATTAGTTGATCTCTTTGAGGGGTGCGTGGAGGTTTGTATGTTGTGACGGTGTCCGATTTAAATGGTGGCTCCTGCAGGATTCATTTCTAATTCAATGCATGTGTCGTTCTTTTCATAGGTTGATTTTCTGTCATAATATAAGCAAATTATGAATGCTGTATATTCAAAGTTGTCTTTTTTAGAGATGGTTTTGGGGATACTGTGTCATAATGGCAATGTCAAACACAGCGTATCATACAGTAGTGTACAAAAGTCTCAGGCACCCTATTGTTTTTAGGTACAACTTTTGTTATTGATTTTTTTGTTTAGTTCTGCATTATTGCGTCAGTACAAAAAGATTTTATGTTTCCAAACGTTACTTTTCCAACAAAAAATTAAATGTTGCACAAACATGTTTGTATGTCAGTAATGAAAGCAACACATGAAGTCTGCTGGGTTTTGCATGCAAAAACAAGAAGTAAGTGTGACAGTCAAAGTCTCCAGAAGAGCTGTTGCAGTTTCTCCAAGACACTCAGTAAAACCTACCAGCTAATTACTGTACAGTACGATGCAGAAGTCTTAGTCACATGCAAAGACTTGCTGTAAAGCAACAATGCCTTCGAAAATAAAGATGTTTCTACTTAAAAGAAAACACTATAAAGTGTAGTAAACAGTAATAAACAAAAGGGAGTCGATATTTGGTGTGGCTTTTTCTTAAACAGTGTTCCCAGGTAAAATGTGTGCAGTTTTATATAAAGAAATTAGTTTTTATGTTTTACTGAGCATCCTGGAGAATCTGCCACAGCTCTTCTGGAGACTTTGACAGTCACATTTACTTCTTCTTTTTTTGCATGCAAAACCCAGCAGCCTTCATTATGTTTTTGTCTGAAAAGTGGTCTGTTATATAATGTGTCACTTTCCTTACTGACATACAAACATTTTTGTGTAACACTTAATTTTTTGTTGGAAAAGTAACATTTCTGTAATGTATGTGTACTGACTCAATAATGCAGAGCTCAAATAAATAAACATCAACAACAAACGTTGTACCTAAAAACAATAGTGTGTCTAAGACTTTTGCACAGTTCTGTATAATGGACCTGAAGTAGAATGCAATATTATATATCATACACAAAATTGTATATATGTGCATCTGCAAGATTTAAAGCCCCTTGTCTACTCATTTTCTATTTTAAATTCATACAGTTACAGCATCTTATGCGAATTTAGCCCTTACTACAAACGAATGTATTCATTTTATTTTCAGGCTCTCTCTCTCTCTCGATGTCATATAGTTGCCAAATTCTTATTATTTACACTTTTTGTTAAATAAGTGAATTCACATGGTGGGACAACTTCCAATGATGGAAGTGTGTGTAAAGATACTGCGCACACTACACAAGTTGAACATCTCTGCAGATGTACAACCAGTAACCATCCAAAAAACTATTCAAGAACCGTTGTTTTTTTTCAATGAGTGCAACACTCAAGAACTGGTTTACAACAAAATAACAACAGCAACGTTCAATTCTAGTGTCCCAGATCTAATTCACTTTACGTGTGTCTAGTCTACTAGCATTTCAAGGTCTGTTTGGCTCTTTATACTTTACCCAGAGACACTGATAACTTTATTGTACAGCACAGTGCTTCATGGCTAGCTTGAGCCTTTTTAAATCCCTAAAATTTTGATGTTTCTCTCTGTAGCCTAGGCATTTATCATGCTTGTCACCTATAAAAGAATAAAGATTTAATCCCATATTGTACACTATTATGTGTAATTGAAAGCTAAAGACCAGAATTATTTTTATTTATTTTTACTCAGACTTTGATAGTATTATGTTCCTCGTTGTCCTCATTGTTTCTTATTGCATTATCACTGACCCTGTATGTAATTTTCAGCCACATTATTAATGTCGCTTTAGAGTCACTTTCACTATCCTGAGGAGTGATATTACCTAAGTCAACATAGTGTGTGTGATAGTGTAACTCATCTGAGTCTGCATGTAGTGGATCCACACACTCCATGCCACAATAATATTTCAGCAAGTATTATGTTAGACCTTATTTTTATTCTTTTTTGCTTGTTGATCAAGTCACTACTGGCCCTTACCCTAAGCTGCTCCAGCTCTCTACTCAGTGAGTATTAAAAATGCAACTGAGACCAGGTGTATTTTTCCTTCTGTTCATAGAAGCAGCATATTACCACATAGAAATCATCCATTTATGCATCTAATACAATACGCTGACAAAGAGAGTAGAACTGTGATCAGAAAGGCTGTAAGGAATGGAAATAGTAATAGGATGTATATAACTTGTGTTTCTAATGAACAGGAATTTTGCACTGGTATTTGGAAAGATAGGTAGTAATGACATTCTTTTAGGGTACATTTTAACTGCTATTTTAATCCTCCTCCAGCTACAGTAGCTTTTAAACTTTCTACCATAATACACTATATGGCCAAAGGTTTGTGAACACCTGAACATCACACCAATATATACACCTTTCCCAAACTTATACTTTAAGCTTACAGTTGTATAGGATGTCATTGTGTGCTGTAGCATTACAATTTCCCTTTACTTGTGTGAAGAGGCCCCAACCTGTGTAAAAAGCAAGGTCCATGAAGATATGGTTTGCCAAGGTTGAAGCGGAAGAACTCAAGCAACCTGTTCAGAATGCTGACCTCAACCCCACTGAACACCTTTGGGTGTTCAACAAGAACACAAGTGTGACAGTCAGGTCATTAATATACTGCATATATGGCCATATACTGTCTGTCAGGAACAAAACCTAATATGTAGATTCTATGTGATCCTCAAAAAAGGGCTTTAAAGGGACATCAGAGTTAATTAATATTATGAGTTTATTAGAAAAGTTTTCTGTCCCTTGCCTGCTTGTGTCAGTGGATGGTGAGAAGGCCTATGACAGAGTCAAATAAGTGTACATTTGACAAGCTTTTTATTGCAATATAATATCCTAAATAAGGACTTATTTGGACTATTAAGGACTATTAATTATTAAAGACCTTATTATTATTATTAATGAATGTTATTTACAACTTAGACATTATGTTCTTACTAGGAATGGGCAAATTAGTATAGTGCCGTTCCAAAAACGTTGTAGAGGAATTCTTCCTCAGAACTGGAAATCTGAAAAGAAAAATATATATATATCTACATTTTATTCATTGCTATAATGAGATATGGGAAAATGTAATCAAACTTCCCACAAATAATTTGCAGTGAGTTTAGAGAAATGCAATTTAACATTCTACATCTACTATATGTATGGCCACATAAATATAGCAAATTTAATAAAAATGTCAACGAACTGTGCAACTGTAAAAACTCATTTTGTAACTGACTGAACTGTTTGAACACCTCTGGTTGATTTTGGACAGTGAGCAGTGCTCTCTAAGACTACCACCATCATCAAAACCTGATTCTTCTGGTAGAATGAAGTTTATTTCTTCAGTAAAGTTCTAGAGACTCTAACTAAGGTTGAAGCTCTTCTAGTGAATTGTGGTGGCCCAGCTCCTTACTAAGGCACTCTAAATTGTACATTCCTTTACTTTCTCAGGCAACTGTGTATATACTAACAGGTGCAAATCTTGGTCACTAGTTTTCCTTTTCTACTGTAAAGCACATTTTGTTTTATCACCATCCTGATATGCACTTTATATCTCTATTTTAGCTCTATTTATCGCTCTAATTCTCATGGTGGCACACAATGCCACTAGGTGTCTTGCAATCTTAAATAACTTCAGCACTTAAGAGATCCCATAGAAAAGCTAAGTGCTAAGTTCTCTGATGCATAACATGCGACATCCATAGGATAAGGAAGGATTTATGTCATAAGTTACAATCTACAAATGAAACTCTCACATACACCGATCAGCTATAACATTAAAACCATTTGCCTAATATTGTGTAGGTCCCCCTTGTGCCACCAAAAGAGCTCTGATAGAGATGGCACCAGGAGGCACTATGGGAAGAAGGCAGGCTGGTGGAGGCAGTGTGTTGCTCTGAGCAATGTTCTGCTCGGTAACTTTGGGTCCTGGAATTAATGTGGATGTTATTTTGACATGTACCACCCACCTAAACATTGTTTCACACCATATACACCCCTTCATGGCAATAGTCTTCTCTAATGGCAGCGGCCTCTTTCAGCAGGATAACACTGCAAACATTGTTCAGGAATGAATTGAGAAACATGACAAAGGGGTCAAGGTGTTGACTTGGCCTCCAGATCTCAATCCAATCAAACATCTGTGCAATGTACTGGACAAACAAATCCAATCCATGGAGAACCAACCTTGAAACTTAGAAGACTTAAAGGATCTGCTGCTGATATCTTGGTGCCAGATACAACAGCACACCTTCAGAGGTCTTGTAGAGTCCATGCCTTGATGGGTCAGAGCTGTTTTATTGGCAGAAGGGGGACCTACACAATATTAGGCACATTTTAGGTTTTAATGTTATGGCTGACCAGTGTAGAGAGCATGTAGCATGTACTACAGCAAAAAGAAAGGAAAAAAAAACGAATGTATTGCTGCAGATTGCCTTATTTATTCCACTTACAAGTTTCTATGGAAAAAAGAACTGTCCCTCAGCACATTCAATCAAATAAAGACACAGATGACAGTACAACATAATTCTGAAAATTAGTACAAATGATAAAACATCAACTCATGATACAATACAACTCAGGAAGAAAACACCCTTTGATAAGTTCACTGTTTTACCCACATTTTCAACAGTTTCTGCTCAGCAAGCACAGCCTGGGCTCACCACATCCCAACAGACACAACATTCAAGCCTTGAGACCCCATACACACTAACCGATTAAGTTACTAATAGTAGTTACCAAAAAAGGAGGGGTGCTAAAGGCAGATAAGCCAGCATGGTAGCAGAAGCCAAAAGCACAGGACTTAGGAGAAACTGTCATACAATTAAGTAATACTGAGATAATGTGGTGAAAAGCATCAAGCTAAAAAGTAAAGAAAAGTGAGAAATAACATTCAAACAACAATCTGTTGTTATATTTCATTAAAACTGATTTCAATGTTTAAAAGTACATAACAGGTAAATATGAAATAGAGATGAACCAAGTTTGTAAACCATGTCCTTCTTTTTTCAATGTATCTAATTTATGGATCCTAGTAAAGTTCCTTTTGTTATTTGTTTAAAGAAACAACTACACATCTTGCATTTGCTGTTCTTCAGCCATGTAACCCTGACCTTTCACCTTTAAACCTGTTGTAATGTAATATTTATACAAATAAAAACAAAATGAATGATCCTCCCCATCACCCCACCACAAAAAGCCACAATCAGAGATTAAATCAGATTAATGCGGTCTTATTCATGCATGTATGTGACAGCTGAAACCAACCATCAAGAGATCAGAAGTTCTAAAGTCTTGTATTTGCTTTTATTGTACAAATCCCCAATTGTGGCTTTATTTCACTGACTGAGCTGGTGGTCAAGAAGAAGTAATGTAGTGATTGGAAAAGACTTTTCTACACAGGGTCCTGAAATGATGCCACCTGGAGTGATGCACATTAATAATATGCAGTAAAGCTTTTCTTTATGATTCCCACTTTTCCAAAAACCCACCATGATTAAGTTTCTTTTCGGTTATAAAATCATGTAAATATGCTGTGCTATTAGGCTAAATACTTATGTTTTTATCTCGAGGACTTGGTAAATATGGCACAACTGCAAGCAGCCTTTCTAATCAAATGAGTTTCCTTATATACAACATGAAAGATTAGTTTTAAAAAAAAAAAAAAAAAAAAAAAAAACCCACAGCATTGTTGAAAATTGACATGGTTCATTCTTTTGGTTTATTTCAGCAGTTTTGTTAGGTTTCATTTCAATTATATCAAACCCGAAAGAAAATATTCAGCGTAAACCAGAGCACCAGGAGGTAGCATGGCGCTCCTCCTCTTTCCCTGCCATCATGGACTGAGAGCAGCATGCAGTGCAGTGTGTCATGAGTCACTCCAGACGGCAGCAG
>JAOVVH010000036.1:11913575-11928593 GCA_028566435.1 Scorpiodoras heckelii | reverse complement strand
CAGCATCCTGTGAGCACTGATGAAGGATTAGAGGATGACTAATACAAACTGTGCAACAACAGATGAGCTACTGTCTCGGACTTTACATCTACAGGGTGGAGCAATGTGGTGGATGTGTCTCATAGAGCGTACAGTGAGTGAACACAGTGTTTAAAATCTCCAGCAGCACTGTCGTGTATGATCCACTCACACCAGTACAACACACACTAACACACCACTACCGCATCAGTGTCTCTGCAGTGCTGAGAATGATCCACCAAGCAAAAAACTACCTGATCTGTGCTGGTCCTGTGGGGGGCCTGACCATTAGGGAACAGAGTAAAGGGGACTAACAAAGTATTTAGAGAAACAGATGGACTACAGTCTATAGAACTACAAAGTAAGTGGAACTGATTAAATGGACATTGAGTGTAGAGGAAAGGAGGTGGTCATAAGGTTATGCCTGATCGGTGTATACAGTTGTGGTCCGAAGTTTACATACACTCGTAATGGGCATGAATGTCATGACTATATTGGGCTTTCAGTGATTTCTTTGAACTGTTTAAAATTTTTGAAAGTTTTAAAAATTAATACAGCTGAGAGGAAATTGGTTCAGGAACAACGCAAGAACCACCAAGAAACAGGTCTTCCATGAACTAGAAGCTGCTGGAAGTGTCACTGTCTACGGTCAAGTGAATTTTAAATCACCCTGAACTGAGAGGCTGTGGTCCAATACAGAAGCTCCAAGTTCAAATACAGTTTGCAGCTGACCACATAGACAATGAAAAAGCCTTCTAGAGGAAAGTTTTATGGTCACTATCTGTTAAGCATGGTGGTGGTAGCATCATGTTCTGGGGCTATTTTGCTGACAGTGGAACTGGTATCTTGCACAAAGTGTATGGAATTATGAAGAAGAAAGAAACTTGGACACAACTGAGTGTTCTACCAGGACAATGATCCAAACACATATGAAAGCTAGTTGTGGAATGGACAAAGCAGGCAAAATTGAAAAGCCTCCCCAGAAGAATGGAGGATACTATAGCAGCAAAGGGGGACTGAATCTGGAATTGGATGTTCAAAAAGCACATATGGTTATGATAGTTAGAGGTCCACAAACATTTGCCATATAGCATATAATTTTGACCCTGTGTTGATTTCACAGACTCAAAAAAGTTTTAAACTTGTGTATCAAATTCTTGCTTTTTTGTTTGTTTTTTAAAGATGTATGTTGTGTACTCATTCTGACCCAGAAAAAGAACAGTTTCTGAAATCACTGAAAGACCAGTATTGCCATGACAATCATGTTGATGATGAGTGTATGTAAAGTTCTGACCCCAAAACAAATAGTAGGTATAAAGTGTAACCACAGATCTGATCTGAAACATATAATCACAACTGTCATTGTCCTACATTCTATAAAGACAATGCTCAGTCTCTAGTAAAAACCCATGAGCACAGCATGTTGGCATGGCTGAAGAAAACTGTGATGCCCACCTCTTTTCCATTTCAGGCTTAAGACCTGGATGTGGGCTATGTTTGGTGAGGAGGGGGAGCTAGCTCTATATGGAGATAGAGGTCCAAGTGGAGCTTAGGCCTTGGGGTTAATGTTACATAGCTTTGGTAGGAAGCTGGCTCCCTCAGGCTTGGAAGTGGACAGTGCTCTGACAGGCAGACAGAGGACACAAGGGTAGAGTACCACAGAAGAGGAAGGTAACAAAAAAGGATTGTGTTAAGAATGGTAAAAAAGTGAGAGCAAAGAAAGAGAACAGAGTGATAAAGAGAGCTGGAAAAGTAAGGTAAAGCATTTTTGTCTTAACTTGCTTTAGTTTTGATGTGTCTGCTTGCCTTCACTAGACAGTACAAGGATAAGAAATGATTTAGAATATTATGTTCAATAGGCCTTGCTTGGGGCGTGAGAGAAATGACTTGTCCTGGTCACGTATCATTTGAAAAAGTAAATTTTAAAAAGGAATTTAAAGAATTTACCATCCCATGAATCTTTAAGTCATCTTAAAAAATAAACAAAACAAATAGGTGTTAGTATGGGTTAAACCTCTTTTGCCAAGGCTTTAAAAACTACAAAAACTTTGGACTGCCATACCTTACAGTGCAAACATAAATCAGGATCAAAATAAACTCCAGGAAGGTTGTCTAAATTTAAATGGACAGAGCCTGGATTGAAAACAGTGAATGGCATGTAGGGGGGGACTTTGAGGTCCCAGCATGTTTTCCTGTCTATAAATAACAGGCTGAGATAGGAGGCATGCTGAGGGTGGTGGACAGTGGGCCTACAATCAGAAGGCAAGAGCTGCATATGACAGCTGCCAGGTGTCACCAAACCACCTACAGTAACAACTTTTCATCTCACTTTTCACTCTCCTTTCCAGTCCCACTATTGCATGCTCCTTCCTTTGCCAGGCCAATCAGTCCTTGTTTCACTTATCACCTAAATCTGTCTCATACTGTATATAGTGACATTTCAGAATCAGGTGTTTATCCAGGGAAACTAGCACCTGAGAAATATTTTGTGTTCAAATGGTTTGCAACATAATATTGCTATTTTTCTCCATCAATGTGGCTTCACTTAAGTCCCTTTCATAAAAAGAAGCCTTTATTTGTCACATATACATTACAGCACAGTTAAATTCTTTTTTTTTTCACATGTCCCAGCTTGTTAGAAAGCTGGATTCAGAGCATAGCCATGGTATGTGATATGGCATCCATGGAGCAGATGGGGTTTAGGGCCTTTCTCAAGGACCCAAGGTGCTGTGGCTTTCTAATCGGTAGCCAGGAGCCTTAACTGTTGGGCCACCACTGGCCTCTGGTGAGACCTAGATTTACTAGACAAACTGGCCTAGAGATAGTAACTGTCTTAGCTCTTAGCATCCAGTGAGCCCAGACTTACATTCTGCATAACTATGTACCTTTCATATTATTTTCACTGGAGTTACTAAATAATATGCTTTAAAGATGGTTAACTAAATAATGAGCCAACACAACAATCTACAGTACATCAGATACTTAACTTCAAGCTTTGTTAACCTCCATGCTGCCTTTGTCAGTCACCAAATTTCCTTTTCTTTATTCTTTTATCTATATTCATATTTAGGCTTAGTCTGCAGTTGGTCTCAGTGTAAATATGCTGTAATATGTGGCATCAGAATGGAATGCCAAGTGTACCTGTGTCATTCTGGCCACGGTTCCATGATTTGGGACATAGTTTTACTCTCTGACATCTTCATTCTCATCATTCTCTGATTGTGGTTGTGTATTTGTATGATGGCTTTAAATGTCCTTTACACCATCCAGAGCCAGCAGCAGCTGTGGTGTTATGTGAGACAGGCACGTTTCTGTGCAATGACAGTTAGAATTGTGCAACCCACTGACAGCATTAACCCACACAGTCTGGTGATTATAAAACTGAGAATGGATTATACAGGACAAACTCATATACTTTTAAATCTTAAACCCAATTTTTCAGAATGGCTAAAATAAAATCACTGTTATTAAAGAGAGGTATCATTATAAAGAGATGTATTTATAAATATTTTGACTACACACTAAACTATTATTACAGATTATTAAAGATGTGAAAGGAATTTAATCTGTCTAAAAGTGATTTATTTTATTATGGCAGTTTGCTCACCCAGTTCAGCAGGTCTCAGCTACAATGACAAGTATCTTGATTAAGAAAAGTATTCTGAAAAAGGTATTTATTGCTCATATGAGTCTAAAGAAATTAAAAATAGATCATTTTAAAATTATAAGACACTGAAGACAAGATCTATCTCTGCTCTGCGCCCAGTGTATACCTAATCTAGGTCTAGATCAACAGACACACTGATCAGGATAGTGAGTACTGAAAAGAAATCAATGGATGAATGAACCTTAGATATTTATGTACATCTTCCCAGTCATTTCCTTCTAATTTTCTTAAAGTATATAAATGAATATATTTAGCATCTGTAATAACAGGACTGCATACATGTCTGTGTGATGTAGGATACACCACCAAGAGAATGAATGGTGAAGGAAGAACCAAGGGAATAAAAGAGAATAAGAGGGGTATTCACAGGGGAGCATGGAAGAAGCAGATGGCAGTGGGAGGGTAATTTAAGCTGAGCAGCTCCAGTCATGCTCTCCTGTGGTTTTAGATATTTTTAGAGAGTGACTTGATTGCACCTGGGTGTCATATTCCAACTAGGTCTGTGTGTGAGCCTAGGTGTACACAAACTGGATTTTGCTCTGAGCATGTAATTGACAGAGACAATCATACAAATTACAAGTGTGCCATTATTATTATAGGTTATACAAAAGATAGAGAATATGTGGGTAGTTGTGTGGGGTGCAGTTCCTTATGTGTGTGCATTTGTACTTTATATTTAGCTTTTACTTACAAAGTTCAAAGTGGAGGAAAAGGCTAGAATTAGAGGCATAAAAATGACATCTTAGCATGTGAAGATGCATCTAGATACACTTTAGTCTCTGTAAACTCAAGTATTTCCTATTATAAGATTACAATACACCAAATATGTTTATTAAATCTATTTTTTTAGATATTGTATAGTCTGGCAGATCATTCTCCTAATTTTAAGCATTTATTTCCTGAAAGAAGCAAAATAATCTACCAATAGAATAAGAAAATGTATGTTTTGAAATATACATGTAAAAGCATCTAAACAGGCTGAATAATTTTATATTGATTTATTATTAAAAAATCTAATAAGAAATGTGATATAAATTTGCCCAAATACTAGGTATTTTTCACTTGCTACAATATATTTGTTTGCAGTGTAAGACACATACATTAGACTGTAATGAACAGTATGTAATTCTGATGCATGCATCTGTCAGTCACCCTTATTCCAAGTTCAAGAATAAGATATCGGATTTAGTAAAAGTATGCTGTATTGTAGGCATGTAATGTTCTCCGTTCCTTTTTGCAATGCTCTGTAACATGTTTTTTCCTAGGTTCTGTGCACTGTGTGACAACCCTCTACTCACCTCATCACTTTTCAGTCAATCAGTCAGTAAAGCCTGCCTGTCTGTTTCATTAGCCTGTCAGTACTCTGCTGAGGACAAATTCTAGGAAGTGAGCTTGTACATTAAATCCAAAACACAACTACAATTATTTTTTAAATATTTGCCAATTGGTTGACAGTCCAGGAGCCTGTGAATTTGAAATAACTGCCATCAGTAACTAGCCCATCTCATCATGGCCCCCAAGAAGAAGGCACCCCGTCCCAAAAAGACAACTTCAGAGCCAGCACAGTTAGAAAGTGGGGTAGTAGTCCCTGAGACAGGGGTGAAAAAACTAGAAATGCCTCTCAACATTGAGCAGTTGAATCGTCTCAACGGAATTACCCTGCCACCTGTGATCCGGCCTGGAGAGAGGGGTTTTGGCCTAGGTGGGGAAATGACTCGTCCCCTACATGGATCTGCTCTACTGGAGGAGCTGAGCCGTATGAGACAGGAGCGCTTCCTCACTGACCTGGAGCTGGCTTGTAAGACTAAGTCCTTCGATGTCCACAAGCTGGTCATGTCCTCTGTCAGTCAGTACCTGCGTGAAGTTCTAGCCAAGGAACCAGGCCTCAAGCGCTTGGAGTTGCCTACCATATCACCCTTAGGTAAATGGTATAATATCTGCAGAAGTTTTGTGTAATGTCATCAGTGATGTTCCATTAGACTTTATTTTCATCAAAACCACCATCATCAATTATTATATAAACTCCACATACATGTTAGCCAAATATAGTGCTGTCAAATTAACAAATGTGTTAAAGCATTAAAGAATTAATCGCGATTAAAAAAACACTTAAAAATTTTAACGCAAATTAAAAATTTGTTAAATTACGCAAACCAACGGTGCCGTCAATGAACATTCCGAAACATTCCGAAATTGACTGTTATGTTACTCGTTTTAGGCTGCATTCCAATTGCAAGTGTCCCTAAGCTGTATCCCTGCTCCCTGCACACTCCTGCACACAGGGTACAGAATCCTAAGGGCTCTTCGTAGGGAACTCGGTCATTAAAACGGCTCTATTTGGACACCATGCAACGTCATCAACAGTGGACAGCCTCCGGATCGTGCCTTCATTATTTAGCACGATAAATCAAACAGCACTGTTCAGACTAATGTTGTATGCAGTAGGCACTTTTGAAATAAATTTGATGAAATGTCTGTGAACTGTATTTTAACTTTGTAATGTATGTTTGGTTGTCTCTTCTCGTGCACAGTGTTCTGATCTACCTCGTTAGCTATCATAAACATTGCTCAAGATTGAAAGGAACAATGGAGAATGAACAAGTTGTAGCTCTTTTTGGGATGTTATAGTTTTGTATGATACATCAGTTTATTGAGTGACGGAGACGACAAAGGCAACAGATCCACATAACACACACACAAACTCCTTCCCTTCCATTGCTGCGGCGGGTCTCTGAGGTAAAATCAAATCAGCCAATCATGTAGCAGCAGCACAACAGAACTTCTGGCCAAGTGATATACCCGTGTTCCCTCACTCCCTACACACTGTGCAGTTGTGAAAAGACAACAATCGTCTTTAATATTTCACTTTTATCAAATAAAGTCAAGTTAATAATGAAGCAACATTCAACAGTCATTTCTCTTAAAATAGACCAGTGATAAATCGCAACAACATTTTCAATGGTCCTATGATGCCTACCTGCATGTACAACACAAATCAAAATGTGCGTTAAAACTGTAATTAACAAAAAAATTATCGCGTGACAGCACTAATGATAACACTTAATGGGAAAATCTACCAATTTCAGTATTTTTAAGAAAAGCCCACAGCCTAAATAGCATTTCATGCTACATAAATTAATCAATTTGTCATCTACCCTCAGGTCTAGCCAATGTGATCACCTTTGCTTATCTTGGCCGTGTGCACATGTCTCTCTACACTATTGGCTGTACTGTATCTGCGGCCTGCACCCTGCAAATCCCCCACCTCCTCCAGATGTGCATGGACTTCCTGATGGCGGAGTTAAACGTGCACACCTGTGTGTATGTGTGGAACATTGGAGCTGCTTATGGCCTGGGCCCTGTGCGAGACTCTGCGCGCCGCTTTGTGCTCGAAAACTTTGCCCAGTTTGCGGAGACACCCCAGTTTACTCAGCTCACCCTAGAACAGATCACTGCTTTTCTGCAGGATGACAAACTTATCCTGCCTTCAGAGGTCACCACCTTCCAGGTAGGTTCACCTGTTCACACCAAACAAAAATGCTTTCTTCTGTCCCAGCTACTCATAGCCATATTGGAGCTACTATATTATACAGTATATGTCAGTACTGTGCATACCCATAGGGAAGACAGGACAGGTGGGAGAGGAGGGGATTCACAGACACTGAGGAGGGCCTATTTATGTGTGTGATACAGACATATTTAAAAATAGCAGTAAATATAAATACTTACATACTCTATATAGAAATAAAATTAGTGTAAGGGAGATGATGGAATCCTAGATGCTATATATGAAATTAAAAGTCAAGTGTGACTCTTAATATGGATCTCTATCTATAACCTTACGTTGGACCCAGGTGGCCATGAAGTGGCTGGACTTTGATCCAAAGAGGCAGGTTCATGCTTATGACGTACTATCTCATGTACGGTTTGAGACTATCCCCGCCAGTGAGCTGGTCAGAGAGATTCAGCCTGTTGCTCGGATGATGCAGGATCCTCAGTGCCACCGTCTACTGGTGGATGCCATGAACTACCATTTGCTACTGTACCAGCAGAACACTCTACAGTCCTGCCGCACGAAGGTCCGAGGCAGCCAGACTGTTCTGCTAACCATTGGTGGACGTCCCTCCCTTACTGAGCGTGCCCTAAGTCGAGAAGTAAGCCTTACATAAACAATTGCTTGTTAATCTGTGTAGTTTCTCATTCTCATTTCTCTCACTCATATTCTTGTCTCTAGGTACTATGGAGAGACCCTCGTGATGGAGTTGCCACATGGCGCCACCTTTCCCAGCTTCCTGCTAAGAGCTTTAATCAGTGTGTAGCCGTGATGGATGGTTTCCTTTATGTGGCAGGTGGAGAGGACCAGAACGATGCTCGAAACCAGGCCAAACATGCTGTCAGCACTCTGTGCAGGTACACATTTGATTTCAATGTTTGCAAAGCATTCATATAAGAAATAAGGTTTTGTCTGATGACCTCAATCTGACAACCTCATTATGCACCACTCCACAGATATGATCCTCGCTTTAACTCATGGCTACACCTGAGTAGTATGCGCCAGCGCCGCACTCACTTTAGTCTTGTGGCCACAAATGGGCGCCTTTATGCAATTGGCGGCCGTAACACTGATGGATTGCTGGCCACCACTGAGAGCTACCTGCCCTCCACCAACAGCTGGCAGCTCCGCGCTCCCATGGACATGCCACGCTGCTGCCATGCCAGTGCTGTCCTACCCTCTGGAGACATCCTAGTGACCGGTGGCTATGTCAACTGTGCCTACTCCCGCTCTGTGGCCTGCTACAATGTTCAGAGTGACACCTGGAGTGAGCAGGCACAATTGGAGATGCCACGGGGCTGGCACTGCTCCACCACACTGGGTGGTAAAGTTTATGTGGTGGGTGGCAGCCGGCTAGGCCCAAGTGGAGAGCGTGTGGATGTGCTGATCTCTGAGGTGTTCTCACCTGAGAACGGCCAGTGGAGCAGGGTTGCCTCCCTGCCCTTGGGAGTGAGCACAGCTGGTCTGGCTCCCCTTGGTGACCAGCTATACCTTGTAGGTGGATGGAATGAAGCTGAAAAGCGCTACAAGGCGGCAGTGCAGCGCTACAACCCAGGTACCGACAGCTGGTCAGCTGGGGAAGAGCTGCCTGAGCCCACAGTGGGCGTATCCTGCTGCGCTCTGGCACTACCTCCACGGCATACTTCACGCAAGCACCGTAACACCCCCAACCATGAAGAACAAGGTGGCATGACTGCATGACAGGGAGTGAGAGAGGAAAGAATGATGCCAAGATTAGTAGTGAGGAGGAGAGAGAAAGAGAACAGAGAAGGGGAAATCAGTTAGTAGCCAGTGAGGATTCAACAAGTAAAGGAAGGTATGGCAGAGCTCCTTTATTACTAAGTCAGCATTATGTATCAAACTGTAAAGGAAGTTTAGCATCACAGTATAGGGCCCACTTATTAACAATGTGAAAATGATTAGGCCAACATTACAACTGAGTACAGGAGACAAACATTTGAGTGAGTGAATGGGTATGCTTGTGTGTGTATACACAGCAGTGTCAGAATGAGTTTTAGAAATTCATTGCAAATTGCCACCTTGCAATCACAAATGCATTAAATAACATCTATCCATCTCAGTATATCTATTACATCACATGTTTTTTGTAGGTTAATTATGTATTGAAATTTTATCATACCAAGATCACCTCAAGGACTAAAAAGAAAAAAAGGGAATAACTTTTCATTCTTACATATTGAGTAATCAAATTATCTGGATCAGGGTCATGGTGAATCCAGAGAGTTTATCCTGGGAACAATGGGAACGAGGTGGGAATACGCCCCAGCAGGGCACCATGCACACACATTAATGACTACTTTTTCTTTATTTAAATATATATACATGCATCCCCAAAGACGTCATCATTTGTAGAGTTAATCAGTGGATGGAGACTGTTCCCTCAGACATGTTAATTGAAAATATGACTGCAAATGTGTCTACAAAGATAGAATTCCAGTATGGTGAAAAAAAATGTGTACCATTCAAAACAAGATTAGATAAGAATGTTATTACAAATGTTTACATCACATTAAGAAAACTTTTTCCACTTTTATTATCTTAATGTACAGTATATTATTATCTATAATATACTGGTAATAATGAAAAAAAATCTGACACTTGTCACACAATGTCTTCTTCATTTTGTCCTAAGGGTATGCAAATGTTTGCATTAAACCGTAACTAATAATTTGCAATGATGGCCTATGGATTAATAATATCATTTCCTCTTGTCTGGATAAATGCAACCTGCATCTGCATTTCTGATAACACCTCCTTCTACTGACTCCATTCCACTGTATCCAGGACTGTTATCTTCCTAAGAGAACCAGTGAGCATCCTAGAGAGTGAACGCCATTCCAGACAGAGGGAATTTAGAAATGTGAAATTAAAGCAAAAGGAAATGTCACTGATAATGTGGATAGTTTCATTTACATGCAATCTTCTTTTATGGATTATGGTTTATATATATAAATATGGTATATTTAAGGATTATGGTTACCAGCTGCTTAAGGCTTCTGCGTTGTGTTGAATGGAGATGTGAAATTGTAGGTGTTGCAAACGGTGCAAAGGGCACTAATTCTCTAGGATAAGATTTCACTTGAATAAATACAAAACTTTTAAAGCATAAATGTCTCGTGTTATCTTTACAACCCAAAACTATTCTGAGATTATAAATGAACAACTTTTAGGGTGGTAGCTTACATTACCACAGCTCATAATTTAACTAATGATGTAACATGCACTGAAAGTCTGAATAATAAATCAAGATCTCTTTTAGGCTTTGATAAAGAAGATCCACTTTGCCCAAATCTACCCACACTGTGAAGTTGCAAAGACCAGTGTACAATTACAGTGAACTGTAATTAGTGTAATGATCACACATGGGTGCCACATGGGTACCAAACACAACAGAGTGAATCCGGGAAGTAAAAACCACAAAATTGTAATAGTTCAGTTTGACTGTTTTAATGTACATCTCATGATATAATGCATCATACAATGCATCTCTCATTTAGGCTAATTAAAGAATGCAAAACCTCTAATCATACTTAAAAGATTGAAAAACAATTGCGCTGCGCTAATATTCCATCATAAACCAACTGCTGCAATTTATAGACTTCTCAATAGTAGAGTCACTATTTTTCTTCTTTAGTACAAATAGAAATGCTTTCAAAATATTCAAATATAAAGTGGGTGACGTTAAAGGCATTATATTGTATCATTTTCAAGCACTCTACTATTAAGAGTGTCTGTAAAACACATCTCAAGGGATTTTTCCTGACTAGCCTGATAAACATTCTAACCTAGCCCACTAAATGAATTTAAAATCTATATTCTACATTAAAATCATCTGGTAGACTGTAATCAAAGTTTTTTTTATTATATAAAAATTAGTGCTGTCGCATGATTAAAAAAAATTAATCACGGTTTTAACGCACATTTTGATTTGCATAGTACATGCAGGTCGGCATCGTAGAGTCACTGAAAATGAAAAAATTGACTGCTCAATGTTGCCTCATTATTCACTTGACTTTATTTGATAAAAGTGAAATATTAACAATGATTTGTCTTTTCCTTATTAAAAAAAAATTGCTTTTGTCTTTCATTCATCTGATATACTGATTAAGTTTAAGAGTTTAAATTAGAGTAACACGGCAAGTTGCAGCTGAAGAGTAAGTTTTAATTCCAACCACAACCAAAACATACATTAAAAAGTTAAAATACGTCATGCACAGTTCATAGACGTTTAATCACATTTATTTCAAATGCTAAATCATGCTAAATACACCCGAATGCTGTGTAATCTGTGTAATCAGCTGTTGATGACGTTGCAGGGCGTTTCAAATAGAGCTGTTTTAGTGACTGAGTTCCCTATGAAGAGCCCTTGAGATTCTGTACCCTGTGTAAGGAGCAGGGATACAGCTGAGGGACACGTGCGATCAGACTGCAGCCTAAAACAAGTAACATTACGGTAAATCTCAATGTTTGCTGGTTTGTGTAATTTACCAAATTTTTAATCTACATTAAAATTTTTAGTGGTGTTAATTTTTTAAATCATGATTAATTCTTTAACACGTTTGTTAACGCATTAGTTTGACAGCACTAATAAAAATATTTTCTGCTATTGTACTGAGGGGCAAAAGAGGGCAATAATCCGTGTCCCATAATTTCAGCTACTACCGTGCTGATTATTATGAAATAATCCATCGCTAGCATAAAAAATATTTTTGCAAGACTTTTGCAAGACGCTGTATTATAACCATGAAACGTGTTTTCTTGGTAATGAATTACAGTTTGTTCATCTGTTTTGTAGATTAGAAAGGCTTTTTCTATCCATTATTGGATTCAGAATGTACTTTTCAAATAAATGAACACATCAAAGTGGAAATATCAGTGACTAAAATAATTTTTGCCTACTTGACTTTAACAAGGCCCATTACCTAAAAATAAGTTCAACACAGTGATCAACAGGAACTCAACCATTTTGTTTTGAGTTCATCAACCCTCAAAGCAGACTCCATCCATCCATTATCTTCCACTTTATCCCAGCCAATCCAAGCGTCATCGGGCGAAGGCAAGGTACACCATGGACAGGTGGCCAGTCCATCACCTGGCCACACACATTCACACCTACGGGCAATTTAGAGTTACCGATCAACCTAACATGCATGTCTTTGAACTGTGGGAGGAAACCGTAGTACCCGGGGGAAACCCATACAAGCACGGGGAGAACATGCACACTCCACACAGAACAGCCCGGACTGGGAATCGAACCCGGATCGTCTTGCTGTGAGGCGACAGTGCTAACCACTACACCAACGTGCAACCCAATGCAGACTCTTATTTACAAAAAGTTTTCATTCACGTCGTGCAAGATCAGTAATATGGCTCCTACCTCCCAGTGTTTTAATATTAGATTTAATAGAAGGACTTGAGGAGCAGTGAGGTAAGGTTACATTTTTTGCTATCCAATAGTTGATTGGAGCAATTGCTTATGGATTAATAAGCAGATCCCATATTAGAAATTAGTTGTGCAACATGGAGCTGCTCCAAACCCAAGAACAATATGCTGATTTATTTAAAGCAATAAAATCCTAAAGGAATGAACTTGTGTTTTTGTTCTCAGGGTTATCCTGAGAGAAATGGGTACAAGAACTCTGGTTATATAGAGAGACAAACCAATTAACTTGCAGCTTTCCAACAGGCATGGCAAACACCTTGAGGCTCTTTTCACTCACCACTTTGTTAGAGTTGAGCTGGCTAAAGTACTATTATAGTTTACTATACAGTTCCATGCAGCTTCACTCAACTTGTACTTCCTTGCACTGCAGTGTTCACAATCATAGCAAAGGAGGCAAATGCATTTCTGGTGCGATCTAAATAAGGTCAGTTTAAAGTCACAAAAAATGTAAGGATTTTAGCCTGTGCACAACAAACTGCAGTTGGTGATAGATTTTACCATAAATTTCTTTTTTTTTTTTTTTTTTTGCAATTTTACAGTGTCATCAGATAAATGAACCAAGAGACCACAAAACAATAAGCAAAACTAATTTCAAAAACAACATTTTAAGGGCTAAATTACAGGCCTAACTGGTAGTAAAGACAAAAGTTCTTATCTGCATACTCCAGTTTGGATATGCTACACACAATTTAAAGAATCACATTCATTTTCAAAAATGACACAAGGGAGGCAAAAACTGGGCTTTTTGTTTTATTTATGTGTTATAAACAAAGTGGTGGTCCTCTACTTGCCGGGGAGGATAACGCCATCATACTGAAAGACAAGCAGAGAAAGAAAAGATGGACCAACATTAACAAAGCAACTGAGAAAACAAGCCCCTGAGACCTCCATAAACATAGCTGTTCTGATCACTGTGGTGCTATAAACTCTCATTAAACAAATGATTAACAAACATTTGGCAAGTTCACAGTCATGTGTAAAGAAAAAATAATGGTAACAAAGTAATCCCTGCAAACATACCTTTTGCTGGAACCAGCGCATGGCTTCCTCCTTGCGGATGCGGTGCTTGAAGCCAATGCGTCCCCTTTTCCTTTTCTTGTCGGCGATGCTGAAGCCAGGTCTGCCCAGAACCTGCAATCACAAGGCAGAGGAACAAAGTCCATCAAGAGCTTTATACAGATTTGTTGGTTATAAAAAACACTTCAATACAGAGCTGCAAATCTGAATAGAGAACATTACAGCACATGTGAGCCTTCGATAGCATATTATTCCCATGTTGCTCACAAGGAAAGAGTCGAAAGAATAATTATATAGATATATTTTATGCTTTGAAGTGTCAATGTACCAAAAATAAATAAACAAATAAATAACTAAACCCTCACCACGTAGAAGTCCAAGCCATAAATGCCAATGCTGGGATCGTACTTGATGCCCAGATCGATGTGCTCCTGGATGCCAAAGCCAAAGTTTCCGCTGTCTGAGAAGTTGTTCTTCCTTAACTCGTACTCACGCACCTGGATACAGCAGGCAATGAAAACATGATTAACATCTTCAGTTCACCATCTACTACTTAGTTACACGCACACCAATGCGTTTAGTACAAAAACTCTGAAAGGGGTTCGTTTTTCTCCAAGCTACATTCAGAACGCCGAAACAAGCAAAACAGATAAACAGACTAGAAAAAAATGTAAACGATGGTTTTAACATACAAATGGAATTGAAAGGGTTTGCCTGGGATTGTCATGACTCGGCTCTCAACAATATTGTCAGCAAAATTATTTACATGTGCTCAGAAAACAATGCTACATCGGGCTTAAAGTGTTTGCTCTCGTTCAGTAGCTGAGCTTCCAGCCAGCATTTATTGCTTCATGTTCACCCCTAGTAGAATAACAGAGACTTTTATTTCTGCCCCAAATATTATTTTTGTTTTTTTTAGAATACAAACCAGCATTTACATCTAAACAGACATTTCTATTTAGGAAGCAAGTGAAGCCCATTTTTTAAAGATGACCCAGCTAAAACTCCAAAACAGGATTTTTACAAATACCTACAAATTTAGCATTAACATCAAATATAGAGAAGAAATGCATCTTGCTTAACTGGAATCAACAAACACTACCAACATTCAACTTGTTCTAAAAAATTCAGAATGATACACTGCGACTAGAACAGCATATTTATTGTTTAAACGGTAAAGATACCTTTCAGAGAATATGGGTGCCAATTATTAGGGGTGTGCCCAAAAAATCGATTCGCATAAGAAAATCGATTCTCATTTACTACGATTCAGAATCGATTTAAAATGTCCCAAAATCG
>JAOVVH010000036.1:11877947-11898762 GCA_028566435.1 Scorpiodoras heckelii | reverse complement strand
CAGTCCAAAGACATGCATATTAGGTTAATTGGTGTCTCTAAAGTGCCCCTAGTGTGTGTGTGTGTGTGTGTGTGTGTCCTACGATGGATTGGTGCCCTGTCTAAGGTTGATCCTACCTTGCGCCCCAAGCTGCCGGCTAGGCACCGGCTCTCCCGTGAGCCTGAAAACAGGAATAAGAGGTTAAGATAATGAATGAATGAATGAATCAAGAATTTATGACTTAACCTCTGTGTCCAGGAAGTTTAATAAATAGAGTGTATTACTGGCAAGCCCAACCCTAAACACAATCTCAAACAGGCATACTGGAAAGGACTCTGTGAAATTCTTAAGCAAAACAAGCTGAAACTTGAACTTGTCTGACCACAGAACACATTTCCACTGTCTTTCGATTCATCTCAGATGACTTCAGGCCCAGAGAACTCGGCAGTGTTTCTGTTCAAAATTAATATACAGCTTCCTCTTTGCATAATACAGTTTCAGTTTGCATGTCTTGATGCAGTGGTGGACTGTGTTAAGTGACAATGATTTTCCAAAGTATTCCCGAGCCCATGTGGCCATGTGGTTTCTCAAACAGTACCACCCGAGGGCTTGATGGTCGCACACATTCAGCAGTAGTTTCCACCCTTTGTCTTTATGCACCGATATTTCTCTGACTCCCTGAAACTTTTCATGATATTATGAATTGTAGATGGTGAAAGACCTAAATTCTTTGTAATCTTGCACTGAGAAACATTGTACTTGAACTGACTGATAAAAAACTCACAAAGTTTGGTGCAAAGTTTGCACAAACTACAATCCATCCTTGCTTATAAAGACAAGACTGGTCCTTCGGTGGGTGCTTCTTTTATACTCAGTCTTGATGACCTTATCTGTTACCAGTTAAACTGCAAATTGTGGAACCTTCCAGTGTTATTTGTAGAATCTTTTCAGTCTTATTTTGCCTCTGTCCCAACTTTTTTTTGAGTGTGTTGCAGCCATCACATTCTATTGTTGTACACTGAAAATGTTTTCTTTGCACTTTTATCAGTTAAATAAAAGTTCAAGCAATTTAACCAATTACAGTTTTTGTAGTATTTATTGCATTTTTAGAAATGCAATAAATTCCATAACTTACTGATTAAATGTACTTATATTAATGTAATAATTTAAAATGGTATATAATTAAAAAATAATAATTATGGTGCATAATTAGACACAAGTAGTAACTTTTATTTTAATTAGTCACCAATAGTGTATTGAGATTCATATGCAAATACTAGCTAAGCTTAAAGTTTAGAGTAGTCTAAAATACACTTAGTGAGTAATTTATTAGGAAGACCTCTACACTCACTCATTCAAGCAATTATCTAATCATGTGGTAGCAGCTTTAGATAATGTTCACATCAACCATCAAAACGGAAAAGAATGTGATCTCACTGATTTTAACATGATTGTTGGTGCTAGATGAGCTGGTTTGAGTATTTCTATAACTGCTGAGCTCCTGGGATTTTCACACACAACAGTCTCTAGAGTTTACTCAGAATCATACAATAAAGAAAGAAAATCCAGTGGCGGCAGTTCTACAGACAGAAATGCCTTGTTGATAAAAGAATCATGCCAACGTCAAAATCACTGAGATCACATTTTCCTCCATTCTGATGGTTGATGTGAACATGACATGAAGCTTCTGGCCTGTTTCAGCATGATTTCATGATGATGATGCATTGCACTGCTGCAACACAATTAGCTGAATAGATAATTGCATGAATGCATAGGTGGACAGGTTTTCCTATCAAAGTTCTCAGTAAGTTTATGTTCAGTACTTCAAAACAGAATTAATTGAATAATGGAAGAGAAGCACTGAGTGATGCTTTGACACATGAAGAAACACTAAAAGCAATGTCTTATTAATAATCTGTTTTATTTCTGCAATCATTTGCTCCTAAGGTGCTTCAAAAAGATAATCTCCTTCTTTCCTGCGGAAGCTTTTGCGATGGGTTTTTATCAACATTAACCAGTCCTTAAGAAGCAAGTTCAGGTTCTGAGACACTGCAGGATGGGACGCTCTACACATGCCATGGGTGTCTGATGGAGGGGTTCATTTGCTTTTCGCAGCCTTCTGAGCAGACTTGGTCACCTTGCCACCTGTACCGGCTTTCTTGTCAACAGCTTTGATGACACCGACAGCAACGGTCTGCCTCATGTCACGCACAGCGAAACGACCTGAAACA
Organism: Scorpiodoras heckelii; assembly: GCA_028566435.1. Lineage (NCBI taxonomy): Eukaryota > Metazoa > Chordata > Actinopteri > Siluriformes > Doradidae > Scorpiodoras > Scorpiodoras heckelii. The sequence continues at coordinate 11,896,552 of JAOVVH010000036.1, read as the reverse complement.
AGTAGTTCAAGTGAGTCAAAGAGTCAGTGATTTGTGTATAAACAGCATCCTCAGTTACTCTACTTACCCAGTGGTGGGTACTGGGAGAAGCTCTCCACACACATAGGTTTTCCAGGGATCATGAGGATGATGGCAGCATCTCCAGACTTCAGGTTCTTGGGGTTGTCCTCAAGCTTCTTGCCAGAACGACGGTCAATCTTCTCTTTGAGCTCTGCAAATTTGCAGGCAATGTGAGCAGTGTGGCAGTCCAGCACAGGAGCATAACCCTGGGAGATCTGACCGGGGTGGTTCAGGATGATGACCTGAAAAAAATAAGAAAGAAAATGGTAAAGGGCTTTTTAAAACCCACAATATACTGTACATTTTATTCAGCAGATTACAGTGAATTATTTATTAAAAATTAATGATATGAATCATACATGTGATATGTTTTTTCCTTTTTACTATTTTATTAATATACTTATGGAATTAAGTAGTGGCCAAGAAAGGTGTTAAACAAATCAAAACTATTTTATATATTATATTCTTAACAGTATTTCTTCTCAAAATTCACAAATGGGCATTTGCTGGCTGTTTCTATTCAGTTCTATGTTAAAACACAAGTTTTTAAGGAAAAACTATTTATTAAAAATGCATTCTGATTCAGGAATAAATTTACACTTGATTAATACCTTCACAAATTTAACTACCGGTATAAGCCTTTATCAGAATGTCTTTAAGACAATTATATTCAATCCAAAGTAGTGTACTTATAAATTAACGGCATTTGATCATATCCAACCTGAGCTGTGAAGTTTCCAGCCTGCTGGGGTGGGTCGTTCTTGCTGTCTCCAGCCACGTTACCACGACGGATGTCTTTCACTGACACATTCTTCACATTGAAGCCAACGTTGTCACCTGGCAAAGCCTCAGCCAAAGACTCATGGTGCATCTCAACAGACTTGACCTCAGTGGTCACATTGACAGGGGCAAAGGTCACAACCATGCCAGGCTTAAGCACGCCAGTCTCAACACGGCCCACGGGTACAGTTCCAATACCTGAGAGATAAACAAATAAATATATATATATGTACAGTTGTGTTCAAAATAATAGCAGTGTGTTTAAATAAGTGAGTAAAGCTCAAAATTCTTATAATAGCTTTTATTTTCATACACACAAATGCATTGAGAACACTGTACATTCTATTCCAAATCAAAGCATGAATTAAAATTTATCAAATATGTTAATACTTTACAGAAAGTGAACAAAAGGGAATATTAAGCTGTTCAAAAATTAGCACTGTCTGCATTTTTCTTTACAAACTCAACCATTTACTGTAGAATTGACAAATGCTTGAATATTTAGCTTTCCTGTGAATCACTCAACTAATATTTAGTTGTATAACCACTGTTTCTGAGAATTGCTTCACATCTGTGTTGCATGGAGTCGACCAACTTCTGGCACCTGTGAACAGGTATTCCAGCCCAGGACGATAGGACCACAATCCATAATTCCTCTGCATTTCTTGGTTTTGCCATAGAAACAGAATTTTTGATGTCAAACCACAAGTTTTCAATTGGATTAAGGTCCGGATATTGGGCTGGCCACTCCATAACGTTAATGTTGTTGGTCTCGAACCAAAATGTTGCACGTTTACTGGTGTGTTTGGGGTTATTGTCTTGTTTCAATGACCATTTCCTCTTCGGCATGAGGCAACATGACATCTTCAAGTATTTTGATGTATCCAAATTGATCCATAATCCCTGGTATGTGATAAATAGACTCAACACCATACTATGAGAAACATCCCCACTTCAGCTTCACTGTCTTCACAAAGTACTGTAGCTTGAATTCAGTGTTTGGGGGTCTGACAAACTGTCTGTGGCCCCTAGACCCAAAAAGAACAATCTTGCTTTCATCAGTCCACAAAATGTTACACCATTTCTCTTTAGGCCAGTCAATGTGTTCTTTGCCAAATTGTAACCTCTTCAGCACATGCCGTTTTTCCAACACTGGGACTTTTTGGGGGATTCTTGCTGATAGCTTGGCTTCACATGGGCGACGTCTAATTGTTACAGTATTCAAAGGTCACCATCTTTAATCTCCCTGGAGCTGATCACTGGCTGAGTCTGTTCCACTTTGGCTATTGTTCTATCCATTCGAATGGTAGTTTTCCGTTTTCTTCCAAATCTTTCTGGTTTTGTTTGCCATTTTAAAGCATTTGAGATCATTTTTAGCTGAGCAGCCTATTATTTTCTGTACTTCTTTAAATGTTTTCTCCTCTCCAATCAACTTTTTAATTAAAGTATGGTGTTCTTCTGAACAATGTCTGGAATGACCCATTTTACTCAGTTTTTTAGAGAGAAATGCACTATAACCAGAATGCACAACATCTGCTGCTTTCATCCATTAATAAGTGGCGCCTGTTTGACACCTGTTTTTTCACAGAATGAATGACCTCACTAATTGAACTTCTTACTGCTATTAATTTGAACATGCCCTTTTTAGTTAATTTTTCAGTTACACAGAATCAGCAGCATTGCATATCATGACAGTTGGGTCTGTTGGTTTTTTATTACTCTACTACACCTACTAGTAAATCATTTGCCATGTAGAAATATAATTTCTACCAAAAACAGTGATTGAGCTGGTTAGTAATGTTGGACTGCTATTATTTTGAACACAACTGTATATATACTAGTGCATCTCAAAAATTTGAATAATATATTTGAATTATATTTGATCATTTGACATAATAATCTGAGATCAGCTAAACCCCATTCTGATCAAAATTAAATCATAAAAGGCTTGAAATATGTCACTTTACATGTAATGAATATAAAATATATGACAGTTTAACTTTTTGAATTAAATTATAAACAAAAATGAACTTTCTCCACAGTATTCACAGTATGTTTTGAGATGCCCCAGTATATACAGTATATCTATTAATTAATCAGCCAATTATTTATTGATATAATTAATTATATTAGTTAGTTTATTTATTTAATATATTAAATATAGATAGATTTTCACCTCCAATCTTGTAGACGTCCTGCAGGGGCAGACGGAGAGGCTTGTCAGTGGGGCGGGTTGGGGGCAGGATGGAGTCCAAGGCCTCCAGGAGAGTTGTTCCATTGGAAGCACCTTCTTTACGCTCAACCTTCCATCCCTTGAACCATGACATCTACAGAGGGTAGACATTTTTTTTATTGTCACACTTTTTTATTCTGGTAGTTTTCTATTCGGATTAGTAAAAAATAGCCTAAATATTCAGGTACTAATTCTGAGCATGTTGAACAAGTTAAATTTAACCATTGGTATGTATAGATTAAAGGTTCTACAGTGATTAATACAGATGTATCATATCTCACATTTGAGCTGGGCTCCAGCATGTTGTCTCCGTGCCATCCAGAAATTGGGACGAAAGCAACGGCAGCAGGGTTGTAGCCAATCTTCTTGATGTAAGCACTGACTTCCTTGGTGATCTCCTCAAAGCGAGCCTGGCTGTATGGGGGCTCGGTGGAGTCCATCTTGTTGACTCCAACGATAAGCTGCTTCACTCCCAGGGTGAAGGCCAGGAGGGCGTGCTCACGGGTCTGTCCGTTCTTGGAGATACCAGCCTCGAACTCACCAACACCGGCAGCAACAATCAGCACTGCACAGTCAGCCTGTTACAAAGAAATTGAAAACAAAATAGTAGGTATATGCTGGCTTGCAGATTTCCTATTATTATATAGACTAAAAAACAATTCTATTATTGGATAGATTTCTATTACTACAGTGGCAAGAAAAAGTATATGAAAACTTTGAAATGACCTGGTTTTCTGCATTGCTTGGTCATAAAACGTGATCTGATCTACATCTAAGTCCCAAGTATAGACAAACATAATGTGCTTAACCTAATACCACTGTATTGGACACATCCATTAAACATTCACAGTGCTGGTGGAAAAAGTATGTGAACCCTTGTGCTAATGACTTCAACAAAAGCTAATTACAGTCAGGAGTTAGCAAACCTGGAGTCCAATCAATGAATTGAGATTGGAACGAGGTATAGAGCTACTTTGACTTATAAAAGACACTCAAACTTTTTGAGTTTGCTATTCACAAGAAGCATCTGCTGATGTGAACCATGCCTCGCAAAAGAGAGATCTCCGAATACCTACAATCAAGAATTGTGATTTGCATAATATATATAGCAATTAAATTTTGTCCACTGTAGTGGACATTATGTTTTTGCTCATATCTTCCCTACTATACATTTCACTCTTCTTAGTCCTGTTGCTCCTTAAAGAGGACAATTGTGGCTTTAAAACGACATCACATGCCAGGGGTGTGAATTTGCCAGGTTCCTGTTGCTGTCTTTTCAAAATGGTCACCATCACAACAAGCACATTTTATGGAAAAAAGAAAGGTCAGCATGATTTTCATAATTAAAGAGGTTTTTTTTACTCTATTAAGTTGATTGTTTCAAGTATGTAAACATCTCAGGAATATTTAAGTGAGTTTTCAGAGCTGAGCTTATGTATTTTCACATGAAAAACAGCTAATTTATAAATGTCCTCTGTAGTGGATGCCAGGACTTTGTGCTTACATTTGTTTCACAATTTTTAGTAGACAGCTCAATGACAAAGGCAGAGAGGATTCTGAACAGAATCACTGAGGGAGATTCCGACATAGATCTTTCTGAGGATGAGAGTCCATTAAAGAGCATGAGACAGGAGAGGGTGAAAGCTCAGATGACACAGATGAGGAGGACCCAGATCAGGTGGACCAAGATGCAGAGCTGGATGAAGTGTCCCATCGTCCTCTATGGGCAAAAACCAGCACGTAGGGGTCTAAGGTTTTTAATCAATGCAAAAATGAAAGGATAATCTGCAGGGATGTGTTCCAGGAAATAAAGCCCAATATTTTATTTTTGAACCTAATGAAAAATGTTAAGACCTTTATTAGAAGGATGAACGAATTTGTTCAAAACACAAAAGTGTTCTCAAGTGAACAATACCTTAAACATTTTTATGGCATGTTAATTATGCAAAATTATCAAGCATGTTTTGTCTTTCTTCTAAGGTTCATGCCCATGTTGGAGGAATGTGGAATTACATCAGCTGATGATGCCCTACACCGAAGAGACTGGAGCCCACTGCAGTACTTCCAGCAGTACATTGATGATCAGTTAATTCAGGATCTGTCTGTCTTCACCAACCAGCACATGGTACAGGATTCAGGCTGTAGCTTGAACACAACACCAGAAGAGATCAAGACCATTTTAGGAATCTCAGTGTGTACATGGCATGCCTCAGATATCGAAGAATGAAAATGTACTGGGCTGCCAAAACAAGAGTCCCAATAATAACTGACTCCATGACATAAGATCGTTTTTACAAGGTCAGATCTTCACTGAAAGTGGTCAATGATCTGGATGTGACAGAAGATGAGAAGAAAAAGGATTTGCTTTGGAAAGTAAAACAGTTCTTGAATAGAGTGCTGCATGGTTGCCTCAGCCTACCTACTTTTAAGAAACTTAAAAGTTTCACGCTTGAGAACAATGAAATCCTGCTGTCCATTACAGTGGACATGTTGTAAAATTTTAATTAAAATGTTTTAACATTTTTTTCTTTGCAACGTGTTTTTTATCACAACACTTATTATGTAAAAAAAAAATAAAAACGTTTTTTTCCCCTGGGTCTCAAAAGCTGGAAAGAGTTATAAAGTAATCTCAAAGAATTTAGGTATTAACCAGTCCACAGTTAGACAAATTGTCTACAAATGGAGATGATTTCGTACTGTGGCTACTCTCCCTAGAAGTGACCGCCCCGCCAAGTTGAATCCAAAGGCACAACGCAGAATGCTCAGAGAGGTAAAAAAGAACCCTAGAATAACAGCTAAATGCTTGAGGGAATCATTGGAACTGGTTAACATCTCTGTTCATGAGTCTACCATACACAAATCATTGAACAGGTATGGTGTCCATGGCAGGACACCACGGAGGAAGCCGCTGCTTTCCAAAAAATCATCACTGCACGCCTGAAGTTTGCCAAACAGTACCTTGACACTCCACAACGCTAATGGGAAAATGTTTTGTGAACTGATGAAACCAAGGTTGAATTGTTCAGGAAGAACACGCAGCACTACGTATGGCGTAAAAAGGGCACTGCATACCAACATGAAAACATCATCCCAACAGTGAAGTACGAGGTGGGAGCATCATGATTTGGGGCTGCTTTGCTGATTTGGGGCCTGGATTGCTTGCCATCATCGAGGGGAAAATGAATTCTCAAGTTTATCAAGGTATCCTACTGAATAATGTCAGGGTGGTCATCCGCCAACTGAAGCGCAGTAGAAGTTGGGTGATGCAGCAGGAGAATGACCCTAAACATCGAAGTAAATCTACTACAGAATGGCTTCAAAAAAAGAAAATCCGCCTTTTGGAGTGGCCCAGTCAGAGTCTAGACCTGAATCCAATAGAGATGCTGTGGAATGACCTCAAGAGAGCTGTTCACACCATACCTCCTTAGATTATGGCTGAGCTGAAGCAGTTCTGTAAGGAAGAATGATCCAAAATTCCTCCTGAATGTTGTGCAGGTCTCATCAGCAGCTACCGGAAATGCTTGTTGGAGATTATTGCTGCCAAAGGAGGTTGGACCAATTATTAAATCCAAGCGTTCACTTACTTTTTCCACCAGCACTGTGAATGTTTAATGGATGTGTGGTATTAGGTTAAGAACATTGTGTTTGTCTATACTTGGGACTTAGATGTAGATCAGATAACATTTTATGAAAGTGAAAGTGACACATTTTTGTCACTGTGCTTGAACACACCGAAACTGAACCTCTGCATTTTAACCCATCCGTGCAATGAGACACACTAGTGAAGAAACACTAGGGGGCAATGAACACACATGCCCGGAGTGGTGGGCAGCCCTAGCCAGCGCCCGGGGAGCCCGGGGAGCCACAAGACCACGACTGACCAGTTAATGCAGAAAACCAGGTAATTTCAAAGGGTTCACATACTTTTTCTTGCCGCTCTATATAGACTAAAAACAATTCTATTATTTTTCATTAAATAACTCTATTCTATTAAGTTGTGAAAAAAGCACATGCCTGTGAGGTACCAGTGATCATGTTCTTGATGAAGTCTCTGTGTCCAGGGGCATCGATGATGGTGATGTAGTACTTGCTGGTCTCAAACTTCCAAAGAGAGATATCAATGGTGATACCACGCTCACGCTCAGCCTTCAGTTTGTCCAACACCCAGGCGTACTTGAAGGAGCCCTTACCCATCTAGTTCCAATCATACAATACAGTTTTAAAATGCTAGATATTATTTTGTCTGACATATCGGTTAAAGGTGATTTGTTACAGCAATAAGTAAGAAAAAAATTATACATTTGTTTATATGAACTATTCACTGTGTAACTAATAATAATGAAAGAGTTCACTGTGTAACTCATAATAATAAAACAATTCACTGTGTAATGCATAATAATGAAACAAGTCATTGTGTAACTGATAACAATAAAACAATTCACTGTGTAACTGACAAAAATGAAACAGTTCACTGTGTTAATAATAATAATAATAATAATAATAATAATAAAACAATTCACTGTGTAACTATTAATAATAAAGCAATTCACTGTGAAGCTGATAAAAATGAAACAGTTCACTGTGGAACTAATAATAAATAATCACTGTGTAACTACTAAAAATGAAACAATTCACTGTGTAACTAAAAAAATGAAACAATTCACTGTGAAGCTGAAAAAATGAAACAATTCACTGTGTAAATAATAATAAATAAACAATTCACTGTGTAACTAATAAAATGAAACAATTCACTGTGAAACTGATAAAAAATGAAACAGTTCACTGTGTTAATATTAATAATAAAACAATTCACTGTGTAACTAATAATAAATAAACCATTCACTGTGGAACTAAGGATAATGATGAACATGATTACTAGTGCCTCTAAAATAATTAGAATATCATGCAAAAGTGGTTCATTTTTGTTCATAATTTGATTTTTAAAAAGTTAACTGATGTATTTATATTCATTACACATTAAGTGACATTTCAAGCATTTTTATCATTATGGCTTGTAGCGCATGAAAATCAGAAAGCCAGTATGTCAAATTATTAGAATATTTCCTTTCAATTTTTTTTTATTACTATTCAAACAATTTAACTATTGTGTATCTCTTGGTCTAGGTCAGCACACACAACCACAATCATGGGGAAGACTGATGACTATCCAGAAGACAATCATTCAAGAATGTGGGAGAGCTTCACAAGGGGTGAACTGAGGCTGGTGTCAGAGCATCAAGGCAAACATCTCCAGGAAAGGGGCTACAACTGCCGTATTCCTAATATCTCGTACTCCTGAACCAGAGATAACACCAGAAGTGTCTCACCTGGCCTAAAGAAGAAAAAGACCTGGACTGTTGCTCAGTGGTTCAAGGTCTACTTTGCAGGTGAAAGTATTTCCTCTTAATTTTGCATTTCATTTGGAAATCAAGGTCCTAGAGTCTGGAGGAAGAGTGAAGAGGCACAGAATCCAAGGTGTTTGAAGTCAGTCCAGTGTTAAGTTTTCACAGTCTGTGATGGTTTGTGTTCCCATATCATCTGCTGGTGTTGGTGCACTGTGTTTTAGCAAGTCTATCAGGTGTCTATCAGGAAATATTAGAGCACTTCATCCTTCCATTTGATGACAGGTTTTATGGAGATGCTGATTTCTTTTTCCAGCACCTGGCCACAGTGCCAAAGCTACTACCAAATCATTTACTGACCATGATATTTCTGTGCTATACACTGATCAGCCATAACAATAAAACCACCTCCTTGTATCTACACTCTGTCCATTTTATCAGCACCACTGACCATACAGGTGCACTGTGCAGCTCCACAGATATACACTGCAGTCCATCTGTTTCTCTAAATGGTGGTGTGTTAGTGTGTTGTGGTGGTATGAGTGGATCAGACACTGCAGTGCTGCTGAAGTTTTTAACCACTCACTGTCCACTCTATTAGTTGCTCCACCTTGTAGATGTAAAGTCAGAGACATTAGCTCATCTGTTGCTGCACAGTCTGTGTTAGTCTTCCTCTAATCCTTCATCAGTGCTCACAGGACGCTACCCACAGGTCTCTTTTACCCACAGGATATTTTTGTTCGGTCCACTGATCTCAGTCTAGCAGTGACACTGAGGGGTTTAAAACTCCAGCAGCACTGCTGGGTCTGATCCACTCACACCAGTACAGCACACACTAACACACCACCACCACCACATCAGTGTCACCGCAGTGCTGAGAATGATCCACCACCCAAATAGTACCTGATCTGAAGTGGTCCTGTGGGGGTCCTGACCACTCAAGAACAGCATATAAGGGGGTTAACAAAGTCTGCAGACAAACAGATGGACTACAGTCTATATCTGTAAAACTACATAGTGCACCTGTACGGTCAGTGGAGCTGATCAAATGGACTAAGAGTGCAGATACAAGGAGGCGGTTGTAATGTTATGTATGGCTGATCAGTGTAAGCCGCACTGATCAAAATTAAAACATAAAAAGGCTTGAAATATGTCACTATATGTGTAACGAATTTAAAATATGACAGATTACATTTTTGGATTAAATTATGAGCAAAAATGAACTTTGTCCACGATATTCTACTCTATCTCTGAAGTAAATAAGTGACCAGTAGGGGGCGCTCTTACCGCACCACATCACCAGGACGGAGGCTAGAGACAGATCCAGGCGCACCCATAAAAAGACAAGCAGCATGCTTCTCTCATGTATTCACGGTTTATTCATAGCCCTACTGAATGTCCGTGTGCAACCCCACCTCAGCTGCTTCCTTCTCAAATTTCTCAATGGTTCTCTTGTCGATTCCTCCGCATTTGTAGATCAGATGGCCGGTGGTGGTGGATTTGCCGGAGTCCACATGGCCGATAACCACAATGTTGATGTGGGTTTTTTCTTTACCCATGTTGGCGATTGACTGTGGAGAAACACCGGCATGATTAGTGTTATAGCGTGTTATAGCGTGGTGTGGTGTTACCAAAAACACACGACTCCGTTGGAGCTGTCAAAATGATTTACTATCAAGTCTTCAGAAACACGTGAGCCTCGTTTGACGGAAAAGTAACAAAACTCACTTTCACTACAGACAGTAGATACCGTAATACCTCGACCAAATATCTGTTCTGTATCAAATTATGTATGTAAAAAACAACCCAAGTTGCTCAGGTGTTCGTTTCCATGGAGGTTTATTTCTTGTTCCTGCCTGTTGACAAGGCGGAAAAGCGGCCATTAGACACAACACTAAATTGAACGGCTGGATATTTGCCTGAATAAACAAAGCAGGCTGATCTTTTCTCTGGACTTCCTGAGTTTTTGCCACCTGTACAGTCAAATCTCTACGTCAAGCTTGATTTCTGGTTTAAAGCCGAGATTAGGTATTAAACTGATCATGATCAGGTTCTTTCGCGTGTCTGAGAAGAGCACAGTGACTCAGTCCCGCTCCCTCCTCCTCCTCCTCCTCCCTCCTGTCCTCCATGTTGAGCCGCTGGAGCTCGTGCGCGCCGGCCATGTTGTTTAAGGATTACCGTAAACCTGACGAGCCGCACGTCTCAATGACGAGAGCGACAAATAAACCAGATCAGCCCTTAAAATCTAACAATATGAAAACAATTACAACTCTCTCATCTTTAACTCCTACACACCATCCTTAGAAAAGTTGAAACTGATGTGTACCAGGTACTCTAGTTCTCTAAAAACCCTCATCAAGAACAAGATGTACAAGAAGCAAAAAAAAAGGCTATTAACTCCAAGCTTTTAGACTTACCAAACTCCCAGCACTTCCTGAACACCCTGAAGTAAAGCTGGATAAAAAGGAACGAAGCAGACAGACGGTCCGAATTTATACTGCTCGATTTGGGGAGGGTACTAGTCCCTGGACACTTGATCCATCATACACGGGCACCATTGGTAGGCACCAAGGGCACCCACAGCCATGATTGGGCATCTAAACATTTTACACCACCACTGAAACAGTGCAACGGAGAGCAAGGACACATCCAGCTGCATAAGCAGCCAGCAATGGCTTCCTTAAAACAAATAAATGAGGCTCACACATAGTGCAATTTTTTTAATACCTTTATTAGTTACTCAGCAGCGTTCTTTCCAATTTAACTGTGGCAACAGGTGCAGATCTAAACCAGTCAACTCAAATTAACAACTGAAAAGATGCTATTGGTCAAAACAATGGAGCCACAAGAATTATCCTTTCCTGCGAAAATTTTTCCGATGAGTTTTAATCAGCATTAACCAGTCCTTGAGTAGAGTGCCCAGGTTTAGAGAAATTCCAGGGAATGGGGGAAGACGCCCCACCACCTTTAAAACAGCTGGAATGAGAATTCACTTGGTCTTGGCAGCCTTCTGTGCAGACTTTGTGACCTTGCCAGCACCAGCAGCCTTCTTCTCGACGCTCTTGATGACGCCAACGGCAACGGTCTGCCTCATGTCGCGCACAGCAAAACGACCTGAGAAGAGAGAAACAAGACGGTCGGGTCTTCAAGCAGATGAACTGAAATCTGCCAGTATGAAGATATGCAGGTGAAGCTTAAGGAAGGGGAGGGAGAAAAGAGAAACCACACACTTACCAAGGGGAGGATAGGTGGAAAAGCTCTCCACACACATGGGCTTGCCAGGAATCATTTCAACAATGGCAGCATCTCCAGACTTCAGGTTCTTGGGGTTGTCCTCAAGCTTCTTGCCAGAACGACGGTCAATCTTCTCTTTGAGCTCAGCAAACTTGCAGGCAATGTGGGCAGTGTGGCAGTCCAGCACGGGAGCATAGCCCTGGGAGATCTGACCAGGGTGGTTCAGGATGATGACCTATAGGGCAAAGAGCGGTTAGTCTTCTGGCAAAAGCTAAATCAGGCTAAAGCGAGGCAGATCTTAAAATAGACCAGGCAGCAGGCCAACCTGAGCATTGAAGCTGCCAGCCTCCTGGGGTGGGTCGTTCTTGCTGTCTCCAGCCACGTTACCACGACGGATGTCCTTCACAGACACGTTCTTCACGTTGAAGCCAACGTTGTCACCGGGTGTTGCCTCTGGGAGGGACTCGTGGTGCATTTCGACAGACTTCACCTCAGTGGTCACGTTAACGGGGGCAAAGGTCACAACCATGCCAGGCTTAAGCACACCAGTCTCAACACGGCCCACAGGTACAGTTCCAATACCTAAACACATTAAAAACCAAGTGAGCCGAGTAAAAAGAAATGGGATACAACAAATTATGTAGCCAAAAAGTATCAAGACAAACCTCCGATTTTGTAGACGTCCTGCAGGGGCAGACGGAGAGGCTTGTCAGTGGGGCGGCTTGGGGGCAGGATGGCGTCCAGGGCCTCCAGGAGGGTAGTTCCGCTGGCATTTCCTTCTTTGCGCTCAACCTTCCATCCCTTGAACCATCCCATCTACAAAGAGAAAATCTCAAGTTAGCCCATTGACCATCTACTACAAAAAGGTAACTAGAAACATATTGGATTCATTAACTCACGTTTGAGCTGGGCTCCAGCATGTTGTCTCCGTGCCATCCAGAAATTGGGACGAAAGCAACGGCAGCAGGGTTGTAGCCAATCTTCTTGATGTAAGCACTGACTTCCTTGGTGATCTCCTCAAAGCGAGCCTGGCTGTATGGGGGCTCGGTGGAGTCCATCTTGTTGACTCCAACGATAAGCTGCTTCACTCCCAGGGTGAAGGCCAGGAGGGCGTGCTCACGGGTCTGTCCGTTCTTGGAGATACCAGCCTCGAACTCACCAACACCACCAGCAACGATCAGCACGGCACAATCAGCCTAAAGGAGAAATGAATGAGGTCACCTTAAGACAAGTCCATTTCAACGATGAGAACAGTAAAGTCAGGTTACGCACATACCTGTGAGGTACCAGTGATCATGTTCTTGATGAAGTCTCTGTGTCCGGGGGCATCGATGATGGTGATGTAGTACTTGCTGGTCTCAAACTTCCAGAGGGCAATGTCAATGGTGATACCACGCTCACGCTCAGCCTTCAGTTTGTCCAACACCCAGGCGTACTTGAAGGAGCCTTTGCCCATCTGAAATGAATCCAAAAGTAAATCAGTAACAGTTTGTCGTTGGGAGCCCTGTGACATTGTCCAAATCATATTTTTAAAGTGTGTAGAAACATTTACAATAAATTCAGGATTAAAAACGTGTTACAAATAAATTCAGAAATCTAGAATAAATTACTTTAAGTATCAGTTTCATTTATTGGAGCAAAAAATGATTATATTTAACTGTTAATAGTATTAAAAATGGTAGTTCAGAAATGCGGCAGTGGGCGCCATTACACATTTGCTACGTCATGCAGTCTGCGTAAGCCACACCCACTCCCACACCCTGCCGGCTCAAACCCACTAACGCGTGCTTCAGGCGCCATCTTGGCTCAAGTGAATCAGAACTTCATTTTTTACGTAGAATCATAGAACGACTCACCTCGGCGGCTTCCTTCTCGAACTTCTCGATGGTTCTCTTGTCGATGCCTCCGCATTTGTAGATCAGATGGCCGGTAGTGGTTGACTTTCCAGAGTCGACGTGGCCGATAACCACGATGTTAATGTGGGTCTTTTCCTTTCCCATGATTCCTTAAGTTTCTGTTAAAAAAAATAAAATATTATAAAAAAATAAAATAAAATATTTTCCCCCCAGATGTCTGTTTTTTGGTGATGATTCAGTAATCACGTCTGGGAGTCACGGCGTTAGGAGGGAGAAGCGCCGGGGCCTGTAGGAGGCCACACGCATGAGAGCGGAGCGACACGTGTTTAGGGCCACGTAGGATTAAGTCACATGGGGAAAAAAACAATAGATTTTGTTAAAAATACGTCAACTTAATGTCGTGTGTAAAGTGTTAAAATGTTATCTGATCAATAAGGGTGAGAGGAGTGTAAATACTTCCACACAGGCCCGAGAGACTCCTGCCAGAGCCTTTGTTCTGTACGCGGTTTACCGGCCATTGTTCGCTCATATCTGACTAAATAACAACTCAACACCAGTTTCTGAGGCTCGTATCTACACGGAGAATGCTCAACATCACTTAACACGCCATCATTTAAGTCATTTTAAGAAACTTATTCAACATGCCAACACTACATCTGTTCATGCCAGTAAAAAATAAACGCCAGTTTCGCCAGGAAGCAAAAAGACACACAAAGCCCAAATGGATTGTTATATTTATGTATATATAATTTTTTTTACGGAAATTGACATTCGAAGCACGAAAAAGAGAGCAGGCCACTTACCAAGGTTTGGCGACTAGTCCGCAGCAGCTGCTCCCCTTTGCCAGGTTAACAGAAAGAGACCGAAAAATGCTTTGGACTCAGAATTTATATGAAGTAGGCGGTCGTGTTTCCTGCCCTCCTCCCGCACTGAACCGCAAATCACACGCATTTCACAGCAAAAACTCCCCGCCTCGGCCCCGTGACGTCATCACTGTGCTTGACGGATTCCGGGCTTGACCCACTGAAGTGCTCCTAAAACAATCCGCTTAAAAAATGTCCATGTGTCAAAGTATACGCCGTGTATAAGTGGATCCATTCCTGAATGATCAAATATAACGATTGGCTCTGATGATCAACACATCTGTCCTTATGCAAGCATGAAACAGTTGCTAACGTGAGATGGAGACTCAGCCAGTAACATGACGTCTTTGTGTACGTGTACACATTTTGACATACAGTAAAAGCAGGGTTCTGAATGCTCCTGGTTTTCTGCATGAGACTTATTCCTTTTAGAAGACTTAGTGGACTTAATGCTCTTTAGACACGATCCCTAAGTATGTCAGAGTTATGGGGGCTGTGTAGAGAACACTTGTCATGTTTAGTGTGTACGCCATGTCACAGCAGCACACAGGACTGCTTCAAGGGATGAGCTTACATAAGGACTTGAGCAACTTAAAATGTATGGCGTGTTTAACTAAACATAAAATATCACTTTTTTAAAAAATAATGTCCGAATCAGTGTGCTGTACTGTATTGCACTGGAATGCAGTTATTCGCTGAATCTATACCGAAGCTTTGTCAAAAACAAAGGATAATCGGTGAAGTGACAAAACTGCTTGCAGACTGTTTTGAATGCACATTGTATTCACAAACAGATATTTACATCAGAAACATTTGGCTGATAATAGGAGATAAAGCACCATTGTCGTCTGCAGGTCTCCACCCAAAGGTTCACCTATTCACATTCAAACTTAATCTGGAGATGGGGAACTGTAGGGGTTCTGCTCAATCAGTACATTTTATTCAATCAAGCTCCAAACTGATTGTATCTTCTTTTAAATTATATCTATGGTACAGTTAAAAGTGTATGGAAATCTGTTTAGACTACAACATCTTCACCTACTGGCCCCAGGCTGTGCAGAGTACCATATATTCTCCATCACTTTTTAATGGACCTATTTCAAGCAGCTGGCTTCCCTCTGGGCCTCCCTTTTGCTTCCTTAGTTCAAGAGACCTAACCAACACCTGCTACTTTCAGTCAGACACTAAATGAGCAGACACACACACACACACACACACACACACACACACACACACACACAGATTCTCATACAATCCAGGCCCATGCAGTGGTGCTATGAAAGCAGCAAACATTCCTCCATGGGGCAGAGAATGTAACTACTACAGTACATCCTGGAAAGAGAAAACCTTTCAATATATTACGCTTGTTTGTAATTGAGAAAAATCACAGAAGCTTTGGTTATTAGACCATTTGTTGTTGAGGTCTCTAAAACAGTACAGCGTTATCTATGGGGAATTTAATATATTCAAACCAGGCATGACATGAACTTATTGAAATACCCTTTTTTTATAAAGATATGTTCACACCACAACATGCTTACACTTAGGTTGAAAATAGAATCAAAACTATATAAATGCCCAACTATGAAACAATGACGCAAACTCCTAATGAAGTAGTTGGGCTTGTATGCAAAGTGCTAACTGTAAATGTGATTTAAAAGGCAAAACTGTGCAAATTCTGTTTGTTGCTGTGTGTGATGATGCTATACAAGTTTATCTGAATATAGTAACTTTTCTAGTTTTTCCCAAATGTTAACAGAACATAAAGTACATCAAGAGAGGCATGTACAAACGAAATGTCGTTACAGGAGAGACTTGTCACCCAACCTGAGGAACCAGATCTCTTCATGTTATGAATATTTATAGTCATGCACTCTACAAAGCATACTTTAAGGAAACACCAGATATTACCAAAGGAACATAAATAATAGTACAATAGTTACTTATTATTACTATATTACTACATGCTGTGTGAAAACCTGTAAATAGAAACGTGCGCATGTGTGTGTGTGTGTGTGTGAGAGAGAGAGAGAGAGAGAGCAGCGTTCTTTCAACACAAAATATAACCCACAGGCTGTTTCCATAATCAAAACAATTCAAACCCCCAAATATTCCTAAATGTTTAATTTTTTTCTTTGTTGATTTTTAAGTAAATGCTGTACCATCCCTTGAACAACTTCATCATCCAGTAATATCTTTAGTACTACAGTATGCTAATGTGATGGATTTAGACTAGGCTCCTACAGAGCTTCTCTTTTCATGCATAAAGTAAAGTGATATTTACTTTAGGAGCTTATTTCACTGCTAACTAATCTAAATGATAATGACGTCCAGGGCAGTCTGAGGCACAGCTGTCAGTTAAATATTTAAGACAGTGAGAAAGTATGAACGAAAGGGTTGGTGTAGTCTGAAAGGTCAGTCATATGATTGTCACTGATAAGAATTTATCAAGTGGAGAGCTTAAACATACACATAAATGACTGATATGCTGTAGTTGAAACAGCAGTTGAAACTCAGTAGCCTAACTGCCCCTTCCTCTGTGTCCCACTGTCTCTATTTCTCACAGATGAGTAAGAAAGTGGGTTTGTAAATTCCTCCAGTCACTTCACATTCACACACCGTGTCTCAAATTTGTCCTAATTTCCCTGCTGCTGTGAGACATCAAAACTTATCTATAATCTTTGTCCTCAATTGGCTTCTTTTACAAGCGCTGAAAAACAGACCTTACTCTCAACCAACTTATCTGCTTATGCCCTGATAGTGAAATTATGGAATTAAAAAGTGTTTCTGTTCGTACTGCCATAGTAAAGGCCACTGTAAAGTTTGATCGTTTGACTGTCATGTGGGAGGAAACATTGTGCACTGGATCTGGGTCAAGTGCTGGCAGGGCTTCAATGTTGAGTCATGCATTTGGAGAGGAAAGGGCCCAACCTTCTGTTTTCCTCCAGGACATACACATAGAGGAGGCCTTTTAAACTTTGTCATGAAATGTTTGTTATTAAAGTTGATTTGATTTTAGACGCAATAATCATATTCATTATTAATAAAAAACTAAATAAATTTGGGAAAGAGGCACAATATAAATAATGCTTATTATTATTTTCTCTATCAAGTTAGTTATGCAATTTGCCCCTCTGTCAGTAAGAAACAAGTATCTGGCATAGTCATAAAATCAGTCTTATTAATACCTGAGTGCTGAGCCATAGAAGTTACAAAGAGAATGAAATCCTAAAGATTTGCATGACAGCACAATTCCAGTTGACCAACCACACCCTTCCCTGCCCCAACAGCTAAAAACCAAATGCTCACACTTGCTAATGTGTTCACACATTCAACTGAGAAGTAAGGTGTGATGTCTTAGGATGGTACCACTCACTTGCATGTGTGAACACCCTAGGGTTCTGTCTGAGAACCTGAGAATGCAAATAAATCCTTTTCATGTGTAAAAGAAACTCTTTTCCATTTGTTTCACAATTGTAAAGGGGTAAAGTCATGGCACCCCACAAGAAAAGTCAAAAGCAGTTTAATTTCATTACTAAACAAATAAAGGAGACATTTTTAAAATGAATTTTCTCTTTCTGGTATTTTCTGATATAGAAACATCACTTAAAATTAATAACAGAAAAAAACCTACATGTATATGCGAGATAAAATAATGACTAAAAGCCAATGGGATTAATGAGTTCTCTGAATACAGTCATGAGTTTATGATGTTTACGTATGTCTCACATTTTACAATTGTACATTAAAATGTACAATTTTAATTTCAAATTTCAAACATTTTTAAAATTAACAAGCTGGAAATCACAATAAAGTGCAAATTAAACCAGTATAGCAAATCTGTTTAATGTTTTATGAAAGTGATAATTCCAATCATGAAAAATCAGTTTGTCGTGGCACATTTCGTCTCCCACCCTTTTGAAAGCCTAGCTGAATTGAATAAAGAAAAAATTGACGTTGGTAGCTCATATATCTTGTCATTAAGACAGAGACCCAACGTGCTTACCGATTTGTAAATAAATAGACACCCCCTTTTTTTAATTCATTCATTATCTTCTGCTTTATCCCGCTAGTCGGTGGTCACAGGAGGGCTGGAGCCAATCCCAGCATCATCAGGCGAAGGCGGAGTACACCATGGACAGGTCGCCAGTCCATCGCATGGCCAACACACACTCATGCACACAATCACACCTACGGGCAATTTAGAGTGACCAATCAACCTAACATGCATGTCTTT
>JAOVVH010000036.1:11846182-11865672 GCA_028566435.1 Scorpiodoras heckelii | reverse complement strand
CTTTTTATGTTATTTAAGCAATTGTTCATACACTGAAGTACCAGAAAAACTGGTATACCAGTTAATACTTGGTAGGTACCCCACAGGATCTTGGAGGGAACGTTGCACAGTCCTCACGCTGATGTTTGTTGAGGCTCCAGAATTGAATTCAGATGTTACTTGAGGCAGTGTTACACACCTATTACGTGAAACAGTTCTTGCCAGCCAACCCTGGTCACGTTCACCCACAGTCTTTTTACAGCCACATTGCTGTTGTAAGTTTTGCTGGAATACTTGTAGTCACGGTACACTCTTGAATTGCTCATACTTGAAAATTCTAACTTTGCTTTTACCTCTGAAATGCTAGGACCCACCTAACAAGCCCCAACTATTAAACCCTGTTGAAGATCGCTAAATTCTCATGGCAGAAACAACTCTAGAAGCTTCCATAGATGTCTATCACTTGCACAGGTAGCATTGCTATGTATTCTGCATAGGCTCCAATACCAGTTTTTCTGGTACTTCAGTGTATATGTAAAGTTAAAAGTGTAGATGTTACAGTTAGCCAATTACCACAGCAGTAAAAGACTGCAGGCCAGCCCAGACTGTGACATATGAAGCCTGTGATCGGGAAAGCAATGAAAGCGCCAAAATTTCCTCCTGCTCCTGAGATAGTCATCAGACGAGCTCTTTCAAGTGGAGGGGCCCAGCAGGCCCACATAGCCATCATGGCAGGGAATGTCACACCCTTATCACACAAAACACATCTGTGTCCAGGCTTGTTCATGAAAACAAATTGTAAAAATTGTAACTATTTAAAAAAAAAAAAAAAAACATTTCAGTGTTACTCCTCACCTCTCCAAAACCCTCCAGAAATCTTAGAGCAAACAACCAATAGGCCCCGAGCTTAGCAGCCAGAGGAGTGAGGATGGTGAGGACTGCTGTACCCAAAACTCCTCCTCCCAGGAACCTACTCCCACCACAGCGACCTGACAGGTAGCCCCCAGGGATCTGGGTGAAAAGGTACCCAAAGAAGAAGGCGCTCAGCAGCGTTCCCTGAGTCTGAGGATTCCATGGGTATCTTGGTACCTGAGAGACATGAGAATGAGACAAGGACACGCAACGCAGAACATTACATAAGGAACCCAGTAACTGCAGTGTGGACTTTAAGCAACATAATCCATCACTGACTTTATGCATTTTTTCTTAACGCATATGCTGCGGCTGGGAGAGTGGACCAAAACGCTCACCCCATCTGGCTGATCAGATTCATTGCTGCTGTTAGAGGTAGTAGAAGATGCTGGGCATTCCTTGGATTCACTGTCATTGAACAATGGCTGAATACCAGTTGTATTGACCATGGCGACCATGGCGACACTGAGATTGACCCGGAGCCCATACACCACAGCGAAGCCAAGGAACATCATGAAAGCCAGATTGTATCGCACAGAGCAGCAAGGAGGAGGCGCTGTTACACAGATAACTTCAATAACACATTCAGAAAATACACACCGTTTTCAAGCAAACTAATGACACAGTAGTTTATTATTATTAAGATATCACTCATCTTTTAAAATCAGTGAGAAAAATATATTATGATATGTCCCTACTGAAATGACTTAAATGTAGATCTGGTCTTAAAATCAAGCCCACATAGAGTATGTAGATCCTCATGGAGTATGTGGATCTAGGATAAATATCAAGGTAGTTGATATTAATCATATAAAGAGCAGTACAGGCAAGACATTGCTGCATCACCATTCCAGGGTCTCCAGTTTGATCCTGACATCAAAATGGTCATTTCACTCGAGCATATGTCAGTATCAGCCTTTTCTTATAAAGAAAAACACCCAAGCCTCGGTTATATTTTGCAAAAACCTACATCAAGACTGCCAAAAGCATGTCGCAATATGTGTTATTGTCTGCTGAAAAAAAAGGTTGGACTTTTTGCCCGTAATTCCCAAAGGTATGTTTGGTGCATCACCTAAAGAACACCTTACCTCACAGTGAAGCATGGTGGTGTCAGCATTATGTTTTGGGACTGTTTTTCTTTAGCTGGAACTGGGAGTTTAGTCAAGGTTGAGGGAATTATAAACAGTTACAAATATCAGTCAATTCTGGCACAAAACCTTCAAGCCACATCAACAAAAGAATGGCTTCACCAGTAGAAGACCAAAGTTTGAGAATAGATCAGCCAGAGCCCAGACATCTGAAAATCTGTGGGAAGACCTGAAGAGGGCTGTGCACAGGAGATGCCCTCATAATCTGACAGATTTACAGCGCTTGTGCAAGTAAAAGCGGGCAAAGATTGCCAAGTCAAGATGTGCCATGCTGATAAGCTCCTACCCAAAAAGAGTGAATGTTGTCATAAAATCAAAAGGCGCTTCAACAAAGTATAAGTTTAACGGTGTGCAAATTTTTGCAACCAGGTCACTGTAAGTTTTTTCCTCTCCAAGATAAGCTAATGACTCAAATAATCTGCCTCAATCCATAACAAATCTATGCCTAAACATGTTTAATCATATTTTTCTACAGCATTTTACTACTCAATGATGAACTCTAAGCACAAATAAGACCATAATCTATAGACATATTCTTTATTAAAAAAAGTCTTCAAATGAAATATAATTATATATAAAACCATTACAAAGAAGCCAACCTGTAAACTGTTCTGCTGGTTTCTGCAGCAGTGGTGTTTCTTCGTCCTCCTGGTCCTCCACAGTAGAGATACTAGGCAATCCATCATGTAGGGCCATGGTAAATGTTCAACAAAAGTGCAACAATTTTAAGATGTGCTCATCAAACCATAGCGTTCACAAGTCCTGCACCAGAAAACAATCCAGATAAATATACTCTGCGCTTCAGGAAAAATCAGTAACACTTTGAGAAACAGGAGTTTATAACTAGGCAGACAACTGTATGCACAGTTCAGTAGCTGAGAGTAAACAGCATAATTTGCAATGATTACCTATTTCATAACTTACCAGGCAGAGAACCTCCAGGCTGAGGCGTATCGTAGCTAGACGCTGATCCAAACTGCTTTCAAACCTTTTTTCAGGGTTTGCGTTTTTCAGTAGTTGCATTGTCCTGTAGGTGGAAGGAGAACTTAGGCACGAGACTATGGCATCAGTAATCCAAAGTGCACCTTTACAGGGCTCTGTTTCAAGTTACACAGTTCTGTCCTCGTACTATTAGACATCTAAAGTGTAAGTTTACTCCAGTCCAAGTGCACTCACTCCAGTGTTTTTGATACGATGGGGAATCGCATGACTGCAGAAATGTACTTGTCAGCACATGTGACCGACTGGAATTAGGACTCTTAGGTCAGTTCTGCTTAAATATTATAGCATCTCCTTAAAAACAGGGAAGTTTTCAATTAATCTGCAAATTGCTTTCATTACACTGAACATTCAGTAGGATCTTCCTTCAGATAAATACTTTTAAGTAAATGCACATTTTAAAGCTCCAGCTTTAATATGAAATGTTTCATATTATTCCCTTGCTATAATGTACTACACACAGAAAAGCCACTGAATGGTAATTCTACCAAAATTAGATGGGACGTAATAATCAAAACAGTAAAAAAAAAAAAAAAATCTGTGACATATTCAACTTAATCTAAGCTTAATCAGACATCTGCAGTCTGCACTCAATGTCAATATTCACAGTGCATATGGACATTTTAAATAGATATTATTATTACTATTATTATTATTATTGGTGGTATGCAGGTATTATATGATACCTATATTACAAATTATATACCACAAAGCCATATTTCAGTTTCATATGATTATTTGTATAGCATAAAGTGACAAGGTTAACAGAAGAAACACTGTATTATATGGTAGTTATATGGTGCATTATTTTTCTTACCACCGAGTATAAATGCTCAGATGTTGGTCTCGAATAAGCGACCAGATTAAATATTATGTTCTTCTTTCTAAGCACATGCTAGATCGTAAACATCCTGTCGCTCTTCTTCTTCTTACTGTGGTTAGAGGCTTGTTTGAACCCGGCAGTGTAGCTCAAACCGTACACGACTTAGATAGTTTGCGCATGCGCGGCACAGTGTGAACGCACCCGGCGCGCTCCTTCCGCGTCACGTGTCCATCACGTGACTGGAGAAACAGGAAGTTTTTGTGTAGGATTGTTTTGCGCTCGGGATAACACTGCAGTCTAACACACGTGGACTGACTGAACACATAGATTCTTTCAGGTTTGCATCTCTGAACCATGATCTAAATGACCGATACGAGGCGAAGGCGCGTCGGTTTGTTTCAGTACTGTCACATGATTCCTTGTTGCTTTCAGGAAGTGACTCAGTAAATATAAAGAAGATGTAGAGTTGTGCAGCTTTGCCTTATCGTGCGCGTTGACGAGGCAGTTTGTAAGTTGATCTCATCCATTGTCCAAGCATGAAAAAGGAAGGAACAACTAACTCAGTGCTTGAATCCGAGAAAAAACGCCTTGACAATTAATGACGTCATAGCCACCTCGTACTCTTATTTGTAGCTGGAAAGCTTGGCTCGGCGGCTCTTCAATCATGAGTATGGTCACGTGCTTTCCTGCTGTCATCCTGTGATCTGCTCTGAATTGCTCAGTTGTGTTGTTTTCCCTCTGCAGATTAAACATGGCGTCGCTGCTGGTCTTTGGATCACTGCTTTTACTCTCAGGAGCAGCTCAAGGGTCCAATACCTCCATCCCTCTGGTCATATGGCATGGAATGGGTAAGACCACTACTGTCTTCTGTTTTAACTAATATCAACCAGGGCCTCATGATTTGCTATATCATTTACATTAGAGTATGACATTTACAGTATTATATAAGGTGTATATCTCTAATAGATCTCTTATTACAATAAAGAGTAATGCATTCATATGCATTTAAAAAAAAAAAAAAAAAGAACTTCGAGCTTATACATTAATATACACACCACAGGTAATGCAAGCAAAGTTATATGTCTGAATGTCAGGTCAGTATTATCAACCCGGGCAGCATGGTGGCGAGCTTGGGTTACAGTCCTGTATGGGTTTCCTTTGGGTTGTCAGGTTTCCTCCGTGACCGAACGTATGCAGATCCATGGATCCGTATCCCTAAGTGTGTGAATGGTGCCCTGTGATAGACTAATGTGTCATGTTGTCCCACGGATAGACTGCAATAAGTGTTTACTGAAGATGAACAAATGATATAAAGATACTTTTATAAAAATTCCTCATGGGGAAGCTAAAGGTGTCACAGTGGGATGAGAGTAAGAATGAGAGTAAGAAAAGTGAGGTAGAAAATAAATAAATATAAATATGACAATGGTGGTGTCAAACTGAACACTGATGTTTTTTCTATGTATGATTAAAATGAATTCACACAGATAGCATAAATTACAACAAATAGTGTAATTATAGCATAATTTTGTTGATAATCAGCTGAACTCAAATCAGGGGATGCACCACTATGCCGTATGCTTGAATTTTACAAATTAGCCGCCAAGAACAGATTAGTTAAGGTTTTATTCCATAAATTACAAGTTTGTTCATTTATTCTTGTTTTAAACATTCATCAGTCAGTACAATACAAATGAATTTGTGTGATTACAGGGTATTAATCAGAATCAGATTTATTTAGACAAGTAGGTTTACACACACAAGGAATTTGTTTCTGGTTGTTGGTGTCTCTCTAGAGTACTGGCAATAAGCAGATAGTCTACATGTAATTGAAAGACAATATGCTGTACAAGCAATATGAATAAGGTCCAAGTGGAGTTGTAGTGCGACCAAAAATGTGCAACATGTCTGGGAATGAATTTGTGATGTATGAGGATTTGTACAGTACAGTATTGTTGATCAGTTATTTATGAGGTGATGGCATGAGGAAAGAAACTGCTTTCGTGTCTGGTAGTTATTGTGTTCAGTGATCTGTATTGCCTGCCGGAGGGGAGGAGATGAAAAAGGTAGTGTCCAGGGTGTGAGGAATGTGTGATGATTTTTTCTGTGTGTTTTCTGGTTCTTGAAGTGCTCAAGTCTTGGAGGTTGGACATGGGAGCACCAATTCATATTAAGCTAATGTTAATTAATAATGTAAAGATACATAATAATTGCAGTGATGCGTATTAAACCGTAAGGTGTAATTCAATAAAAACAACAGAGCTGGCACAGGAACTATTTTCAATCGTATTTGTTTAGGAGATAACTGCTGCAACCCTAATAGCATGGGCGCAATAAAGAAACTGGTGGAAGCCGAGCTGCCTGGTATATACGTGCTGTCCCTCATGATCGGAACGACTCTAGCAGAGGTACTCAAGTTCAATGTCATAATGCATTTTACTTTTTTCTTTTTGTAGCTTGTCAAAAAGGAACTAACACAGGGGTTTTTTTTTGTTTTGTTCATTAATTTGTATTTCAGGACACAGAAAGTGGATTTTTCACAGATGTTAATGAGCAAGTGGCTTTTGCATGTGATAAAATAGCACAGGACCCTAAACTGAAGGGAGGATACAATTCAATGGGCTTCTCTCAGGGTGGACAGTTTCTGTAAGTACTGTGACACTGGAGTCAATTCAATCAATGATGATCTGGAGTGAAAAGAAAACATTGATTTTCCTTCTTTTTTGTGCTTTTCTTTTTCTCAGACGCGCCGTGGCACAGAGATGTCCTAACCCTCCGATGAAGAATCTCATCTCAGTTGGTGGACAGCATCAAGGTAGTGAAATAACCATTCGTCTGCTTACAGTAAATGTGCACGTGTTTGATATTGTAATTCCTATTTACCAGTTCAACTTGAATGTAGTGTAGACTACGAATAAGATAAATTCAGTGAGGATGTGTGGAAATATGACATATAGTGAACCAATTCAGGTTAGCACAGTCTGTATCACATTTCCAACTGTGTTGTTATTGTACTGACATGCTACCCAATAACTTGCTCAGGTTTCATTATCATATTTCATTTCCTGTTCCTTTTCTTGGTTTGTCAGTTTTTTTGTTCTGTTTTGGTACACAGGAGTTTATGGTTTACCTCGATGCCCTGGTGAGAGTTCTCACATTTGCGACTGGATCCGGAAGGCACTGAACTCTGGGGCCTATACAGATATGGTGCAGAAACAGTGAGTTTGTGATTTTCTTTTGTAATGGTGCCAGTTTAGAGATCTGAATTTCTCTGTAGTAAGCAGTGCTTCTTTTTGGCTTATTAACTATAAAACGAATGAAAAATAAAGAGGCTGGCAAATAAAAGACTGTGCGTACATATATGCTATAGTATTAGTGATAACAGGAACTAATATATTTGCAAATGTTGCACAACATTAAATGCAGTGATTAATGCACAACATGTTCATTAATACATTAAACGTGTTGGCAACGGTGCTGTGGTATTTGAGGAATACAAGGAAAGTAATGAGAATGAAATCCCCATGCTCAATCGGGCTTACGCATGGGGATGGTGGTTCAAGGTCAGTTAGAGTGGGATCTCAGGTAAACAGTACGACCTGTTTCAGTTGCATTCTAGCCTTCGCAGTGCCCAGAAGTTTGTTTTTGTGAAAC
This sequence comes from Scorpiodoras heckelii, assembly GCA_028566435.1. Classification (NCBI taxonomy): domain Eukaryota; kingdom Metazoa; phylum Chordata; class Actinopteri; order Siluriformes; family Doradidae; genus Scorpiodoras; species Scorpiodoras heckelii. The sequence goes on along the minus strand of JAOVVH010000036.1, from coordinate 11,858,157 downwards.
CATACTGAAATGCCTCATCACTAGAACAATGCAAGCGAGTTTGGAGCAGACGTTGGATCGTTTAACAAGAGAGCCCAATTTCCTGAACAGAGTGATCACAGGAGATGAAACGTGTGTTTGAGTATGATCCTGAGACGACTTTTCTGATTTTCAAGGGATTGTCCTTTAATAATTTGTACCAGAAGGCCAAGTGGTAAATGAAACACTTTACCTTGAAGTTTTGTAATGTTTGAGGAAGATGGTTTTGTGTGGGCACCATCAGATCACCTCTTCATGGATCGTGATAATGCACCGAGTCACACTTCACTGGCTGTGAGAGAATGTCTGGCTGAAAAAAGCATTCCAGTCCTTCCACATCCACTCTATAGCCCCAGCTTGGCTCTGTCTGATTTCTTCTTGTTCCCCAAGATTAAAACACATCCCCATGCCTAAGCCCTATGGAGCACTGGAATTTTATTCTCATTAATGTCTGGACAGACCTTGTAAAACACTGGGAAATGTTGTTCTTAGGAAATAATGAACGTTGCAGCAGTAATGTATCACACCAATCGATTGTTTTATTCTGTACTTAGTGCATGTTCTTTTGCTTTAGCTTGGTGCAGGCACAGTACTGGCACGATCCACTCAACAATGACTTGTACAAACAGCGTAGCCTGTTTCTTGCTGACATAAATCAAGAGCGGGTACGTCTGTGTTATTCATCAAGAGTTGCTTTAGAGCCTTTCTTATTCATTTTTTCCAAGTGGAATGCAAAAGATTGTCTAACTCATTAATGAACTATTATTGTGTTATAAGTTGCATGTGCTCTGTTCTGATTGTTCTGGTACATAAGATAAGAACATATCTGATCGTGTCTGTACCTCATTGCCATTTCTCTAAGGTGTTGAATGAGACCTACAAGAAGAACCTCATGACTTTGGAGAAGTTTGTGATGGTTAAGTTTCAACATGACACCATAGTGGATCCTGTGATATCAGAGGTAATAAAAGGTCTGGCATTTAAATCTACTCTTTAAAACCTCCACAGTCGCACACCCTGGCTTATTTTACTTCCTCTCTTAGTGGTTTGGCTTCTTCAAAACTGGTCAGGCTGAGGAGACTGAGACTTTACAGGAAAGTGCCTTATATAAAGAGGTAAGCACTGTACAAATGTCCCTTTCCTAGGTAAATAATTTCAACACTTCTGTCAGAGTTTGCAATATTTTTGTTACAACCATAATGAGAAACGTTTAAGCAGAAATAGGACGGAGGATCACAAGCTTCCTTTCTGCTACCTGTGAGTGAATAAGTGAATTGTCAAGCCAAGAAACCATCAATATGTTATGTTTTGTAGGATCGTCTGGGACTGGCAGAGATGGATAAAGCTGGAAAACTGGTGTTTCTTGCCAGTGATGGAGATCATTTACAGTTTACTGAAGAGTGGTTCAATGCCAAGTTAATCCCCTATTTGCGGTAATCCCCCAGCTGTCTGTGTTTATACCACATTAGTAACAAGAAGAGACAGAACCGATACCCTCGGATACCCTCATGCTGGACAACTTATATCTATCAACCTAACGACACATTATGTACTAACTGTAAATCAGCTTAATTTTATTGCACTGATGTTTTGCTTCATTAGGCTGACGTGAGTTAAATCAGATTCACCTGACCCTCAACCTGAATTCATCAAAATCAAACTCTAACTCTAGGTCTAAAATTCAAACTCTAAGGTTTCTAATCTTACTTTAACAAGAAAGCCTTTAACCTGAAAGAAACAGCCTGAAACCACCTCAATTTTCACAGCCAACTGACTGCTGAATTTTCAGCTTGAAATTTTTTAAACATGATTTTTTAAATACTGGTTTTAATTGTACATGTTTTAAGACCCAAATTTCAGAGAGTTGAATTCAGATTAAGTACATTTCATTATTTAAAATTTTCTGTCAAAATCTTCTGTCAATTCAGATTATGCATCTATTTCTTTTAAGGTTCATGAGGTTCTGGTGTATCTGATTGACTGACAGAATCAGCTGATTTTACATAACCACCAGGTTCTAGTGGGAATGTGTATTTTATGTCAAGGCAACTAATAAAAAGTTAAATTTTACAATTCTCAACCATATATTTGTTTTATATTAGTGGTAATTGATGCTCGCAGGATGTGGAATACAGTTGTCCATACTCAGATCCTGATTGAGAACCCATCTCTTCATGCTGTACTACACTGTTTAACTTTTGTGTTAAAATGTTGTGCTCTTTGTTGTATACTCTGTTCATCAACCTTGAGCTTGGTAAATGCACTCTCTAAGTTTATTTGATGTGGATTCGCTAATAAATAAAAGGTAGAGAAGATAACTTTGTGGACTTTTACTATATAATTCCAGGCAGTCTTCTTAGAGTGGTCCCTAAGCAGACACAGAAACAGTGAGATGGGGTTTGAGAGCTCAGAATGAAAGCACAGTGCAGATTTGTAGATTTCTTACATGGTTTTGTAAATGTATTTTTCTCCCTCTGGGACAGTTTTGACACAGATAGCATTTAGGTCTAAGTCACATGACCTAATGAAGGCGGTGTATGGGGCTGCACTTTATTTGTGGTCAGGCAGCAAACCAAATGCTTGATCTGGTTCCTCTAGTAAAACAAGCCAAGTCTCTGTTCTCTTTTAGAAAATGCAAGGGAATTGAATCCAACATAGTGGCTTACCGATGACTTCTGTTTTAGTGTAAATTCCCCTGATTATTACAGGCAAATGTTTATTATATGCTGATAATTTCATAGTATACTTTATAAGCGTATTGTTTACTTCTGAAGCCTAACTTTGGAGTCTTAGTTACTGTAGCAATCTGACCTCACAAAAAAGGAAATGACTTACAAAATTACTAGAGAATGTGTTACTAAAAACACTGAAACCGCAAAGTAATGACAGAACAAAGTGACATATGCATTGCAACCATTTTAATGTTAACTTACTCCAGTACTAATAATGAGCAGAATTAAAATTGTTGACCAAATGAAAAAAAAAAAAAGACTAACTGATGATAAAAAATGTCACATGGCCCGAGTGCTATGAGAGGAAAAGGCTTGTAGTATGATTAAATACATCCAATGACTGACAATGTCTACTTGAAAATGTTTATACTGATTGTTATAGGAAATAATTCAATAACTCTAATTCAGTGATTGTTCAAATTTGATGGTAGGGACATCTAGAGGATGAATGAATTCATGAATTCTGCAGGTGCATTTATGTCTAATAGATTTTAAAAGGAAAATAAAAACCAAAGGCTATTCCTACACAAATGTCCACTTTCCTTACAGTACCTCTTCTTTTCAGTTATCATGGAATGTTAGTTTACAGTGCTTTAGGGAATGTGCTCTGTGCACCACTATACAGTGCGAAATGAAAAAAAAAATTGTTTATTATGATATCTTTTAACATTACTTTTGCTTTAGTGGTAAGAGAGTAAGAAAATACACCAATAAGCTGGTATGCAATCCATCATTTTCTCCAATTAGTCATCTAATTTGGGTAATACCACAAAGCCTGGGTTTTAATTAACCCTCACATAAATATAATCTCTGTAATCGTATGGATTGCTAGCACTGATTTTGTCTGAGAAAGCGTGTTTGTGTGCTTTAGGACAGTTTTGCATATATAGAAACAGAAATCACAAAGACTCCCTCACCTCAACACAATCTCTACCCCCAATCATGTAAAGCAACAAAAAAAAAAGGAATCAGCCGATTCATTATAAGACCAAAACATTACACAAAATAACTAACAAAATATAAAGAATATATGCATAATTTTGGCTGTTCACATTTTATTTTCCTTGGAATGCTTGAAAACAGCAAAACAATTTGTTGGCAACAAAGAAATTGCTATTAAACATCAAATGGAATGAAAAATTTCATGATGCTGCATGAAGCAAACAGCCATTTCAGTGGCTGAAGGAATGTTCAGCCACACCTCTGATTGGCTGATAGGGAGTGTGGACGCGATTAGCTTTTCACTTGTGATTGGCTGGTTGGTCAGTCAGTCAGGTAGGCATTGGCAAAGGGGGTGGAATATCATATCATAGGGGGGCTCTTATCCTGCGATCTCTGTGGCTGTAGTGACCAGCTTTTTGCCATCCCATACAGTTTTGAATTGCTCAGGCACAGGGATCTCAGTCTGTCGGGGAAAAAAAGAAAAAAAAAGAAGAAAGGAACAATAAAATTCAATTTCATCACCATTTGTATTTCTTTGGTCATTTCTGTTATTAATAACAATTCACTTGACCACTCACAAACTCTCCATCTTTGCCAGGCACCAGCACATTCATCTCTGAGCTCTTGGCACTGATGATCTCGCACGACAGCGAATCCTTACTCAGGTATACATGGCAACCATCAGTCTTATTGATGGAAATGGTAGGAACCTTGCCCAAAACCTGCATGTACAAAAGACATTCAAATATGCAACAAGTAAATGTAAATGTCCTGTAAGGCTGTCGGATAGAGAATTTTACATTTGACTACACAGATTTGGCATTCAAATAGTTCAATATTAATAATATAATTCTATTCATATTAAGCATGTAATTCTATACTGTCACATGAAAAATATATTAGTAGCCATTTTACTACACTATATAATTCACAAACCATGGAAGATTAAGAAAACAATTTAATGTTTAAATGAATCCAGTTTTATTCGTTTGCACACAGTAATGCTTTCTTGTCAGTAACATCTAACTGTACTTTACAGTTCTAATGACATCTTCATATATGCTTACTCACGTACTTATCTTCATTACCACAGGCTGTAATGTTACAGCTTTACTTACATAATATTCAAATCACATTTATGAAACCTAATTGTGTCTTTTTTATATCCAATTTAGAAAAACTGTGAAATTGTGAAAATAAAGGTATGCAATTTATGGCATGCTCCATTCACACTCTTTATCCTACACCAAGCAACATTTGTGCAAAAATGTTTAGGAATTGTGTTTCAATAGATTCACATTTAGTGCATGACATGAGACAGCTCTAACCAAATGTATTGCCTGTTTGAATAGAGTTGAATATATACTCACCTGGATTTTAACGTCCTTACAGTTGATCATCTCGACAATACCAACAACATCATCAAAAACAAGGCCCAATTTCTTGCAGTTGTCTGCAGAGAAAGTGACATGGTTAAAAAAAATCTAAACATACAGTATGTAACTTCTTTTTATGACACATATTCTCAGGCAACTTTTTGAAAAACAAAACATGTGTCTGTGTGAAGCAGGGGCAGTGTTGCATCCATACCTAAAGTGATGGAGTTGATCTTTCCCTTTACCTGCAGAGTGCTGTTGTTGCATTTGAAGGCATAAACCACCTGTTTGAGCTCAGTCTCACTGATCACAAGGCCCTGAGCACCTTCTTGGTTCTCCTATTGATTACATTGAAAAGCCAACAGAAATCGAGAAGTTGTAAGAATGAAAAACAAACGCTGACATGTCCTTAATGTTAATTCCACAGACTTGATGACAATTCTTCCCACTTACTACTCTCCATTTTTTGCCTTCCAGCTCCAGCACTGGAGGCAGCGTGCGGGCCGGAGTAGCAGATGCAGTCGGCCGGGTGGCTGTGAAAGGTTTGGGTCCTGTGTGTACATGGCCAGCCGGAGTCCTCAGTTGAGGATTCTTGTGGGTCTTCTGGTCATCAGACACATGCTTCAGCCCTGAATGTGTGTTAAACACACAAGTGTTTAAGGCACAGGACATGTCAAAGCTTCGACAGCTATGAAAAAAAGTCTTCACCACAGTAATTTTGTGACCATGGTGTTCCATCAAATGAGCAAATTCTTTGAATAATGAAAAAATTCCCTCAGTTACTGCTGCACTATTACTGTAGAGTTACTTCTATATACAGTACTGTGCAAAAGTCTTAGGCACCATACTGTTTTTAGGTATAGCTTTTGTTATTGGTGTCTTTTTTTAAGTTCTACATTATTGAGTCAGTACAGAAAGATTTTATATTTCCAAATGTTACTTTTCCAAACAAAAAATTAAATGTTACACAAAAATGTGTGCATTTCAGTAACGAAAGCAACACCTAAGACTTCTGCACCGTACTGTACAGTAATTCGCTGTTATCTTTTACTGAGCATCTTGGAGAATCTGCCACAGCTCTTCTGGAGACTTTGACGGTCACACTTACTACTTTTTCTGCATGCAAAACCCAGCAGACTTCATTACAGTTTTGTCTGAAAAGTGGTCAGTTATGTAATGTGTTCCTTTCGTTACTGACAAACATTTTTGTTTAACATTGAATTTAAACTTAGATTTTATCTAAAAAAAAAAAACATCAATAACAATAGTTGTAACTAAAAAACAATAGGGTGCCTAAGACTTTTGAAAAGTTCTGTATATCTGAGTGCTTGAACATTGATTAGCTATTCATGGTGATTACACGAATGCTGTACTTGTATATCTGGCTTATCTGCTACATACATATTTTCATAATTGCTACAGCTTCAAAGTACATGCTAATAAAGGCAACATTCAGAGCTAAGAAGATTATTAAAAATATTATTATAAATACACCACAGATGTTAACTTGTAGTTGTAATGTAACTTTAAAAAAACATTTGTTGATGTAACTGTGACATGTACTGTTGCTCAAACTGATTTTTTTTTATATAGCAATCAATTTACCTCGCTTAATTTCTGTAAATCAGCTGCCTTTGGGAAACGTTTTTGCTTACAGCCAATATCATGAAAGCAAATCAGCTAGAAAATTAACATCATTCATAACACAGCTGAGTAATGGGCTGTGACTAATTTTACCTTTAGTGATGTCAGCTCCCTTGTTGAGGGAGGCAAAGAGAGCATTACGGCTGACAGAGCCTCCATCTCCACCTCCTGCTTTGTCCAGATCAGCAGGTGGAGGAGGGGGTCCAGGAGGAGGTGGAGGAGCAGCTCCAGATGATGAAGCTCCTGAGGCAACTGGACCCTGTGATACACACAAAACAATAACAACATTCCCTAGAAATTACAAGAAAAGCAAAAGTCTATGGCAAAATCAACAACAAAAACAAGTTCTAACAATAAAGATTATAACCAAGACTACAACTCACAGTCTTGCTCCAGACCAGTCCGGTGGTGTGATGTTGCTTTATGTATGCTTGCAGCTCAGTCCAGATGGACAAGTAGGCCTTGACCCAGTCCACATGAGTTTTGTCCCTATAAAATAAGGCACATAAGACAGTTAATAGATGGTTATGAGCACAAAATTGGGAAAACAGACAACTGCTCTAAAATCAAGTAAGTAAATAAGCCATTACAGAGCTTACTTGTCTTTGTAATCCTTAAGCACACGGTTTGTGTAGAACATGGCAGCATCCTGCATTTCCTTGACATAAGGACCAGGCTTAGGGGACTAAGAAAATAAAAGAGAGAGGTCATTCAAGCTTTTCCACCAAGATTTCAATATATGTAAATCTTAATATTCTGTTTCCTGTTCAACTGGAAATAACAGTAGAACACAAACACACATTAATGATATAATTTAGCAACAAAATCTACTAAAGTCTCATCTGTATTATTGTTCAATAAAAATTCAAGACAAAAATGCCTCAAGCTACCAGGCTGAAACACTGAGCTATTCCCAGCAAACCACAGAAAAGGCCATAGCATACTGTCTCACTGTACAGCTTTTTTCCCCTGTATGAATGAATGGATTGTTTCAATCAAATACACACTGAGTTTTAGCAAACGCGCATTCATACACACAAATACCAAGCTGACAGCACTCACCAGGGCGACCCAGCCGAGGGCAGGCACACTTTCGCTGACGGCTGAGAGATGGTTGAAGAGCGGAGAGGATCGGTTCTGCTCTCGGAATGACTGCACTTGCTGGATCACTTTAGACACTGGAGCCAGCAGAGATGTCAGAACGGCCTAAGACCCCATTTACACGTGTGACAAATTAGACAAAATCAAATTTAACAAATCTCATTTATTAAAACGCAACTTGATTGAACCACTAATTTACTTACATCAGAGGGTTTCTGAGAGCTGGAGGCCGTCACCAGAATCTGCCTCTGGCAGGTGAAAGCTTGCTTGATCATATCAGCCTGCAAAGAAATTCAGATTACAGAATATTGAGCATGACAGAAGAAACACAGCTGTTACTACAAGAATTGTTGACCGATATGTGCTGATTTACATACATGCTTCTGAACATCACCGCCTATCTTCTGACTCAGGGTGATGTATTCAGCAACAGGGCCTGAGATCAGGGCATCGAAGGCCACGACGTATACAGCCACAGCTGCAGACAGAGAACAATCACAGTATGTTGTATGTGGGTGTTAGATCATGAAAAAGCAATGCATTTTTCATTCAAATTCACTGCTTGCTTTACTATCTAAAACCAGCCTGGGTTTGGCAGCCAGATGTCTTTTGCACTCTAGCAAAAAATATGATTTGCACTAGATCGGTAATAAAGAATGAGGACAGTGTTTAACTTGCAGTACCTCCACCGGCTGCAGCAGAGCCGCCTGCACCTCCAGTGCTGGAAATGTTTTCCAGGCGGCCAACAGCGACCTCCAACCTCTGCACCAGACTCGCCAGCTCTGCCATGCCTATCAGGGAGATGCACTGTTAGTGCAGACAACATGAACCGATTAATCTAATCACTAACTAAAATGACAAACCTTCAATCAAATATGATGTTTGACAAAACTCTTTATTGAATATATTACTTCCACCTCCAACAATGCAAAGAAATAAGAAACAAAAGCAGAATCCCACATAAGCTCAACCTTACACTGCCGTCTACAACATACAATGTACTGACAAACTCCCGAACTAGTGAGACTGGATGTGTCACAACTCGTCAGGGGAAAAAAATGCATACCTCATTCTCTTGCAACTACTGCAAAAGGACTCAAATTGGAATATGAAGGAACACAAAACGTTTGATGAATATAAAAGAATATAACATTTCTGAGACAGCAATGTCAGCTTCCTTGTCTAGTATTAGGATTTCTAAGATGTTCTTTATTTGCTTGCACCACTTGCATACACCCAGCTTATAGCCTCATGCAAGAGAAACCTGATCCACCAATCCAAGCAAATGACTCATTGTGTCCACCCGAGTACCTCGGCACAGAAAAACACAGGTAACCCAGGTGTGCCACCAACCACCTGAGTCTAATGAAGTCTTGTCCTATTCTGCAAGGAAACTCATAGCAATTAATTCGGTTAAGATCACGTTACCGAGTGAATTTTGAATACAACCAAGCAAGAGAGTAAATTCTCATGTAGAGCTCCACGATACTGTGAGGCCTCTCTGACAGAAATACAAAGAGAGAAGGAGAGGGAAATCGAGACAATTTGAATGTTAACGCAAATAACCTGCAGGCTTCCTTTCCTTTTCATCCCCACCTGTCCAAACAGCACAGTCCAAACTTCAAAACTGTTTTCCCCAAACTACAATTTCAATACTTTTGACTCTTTATCCAAGCAGACTACTATAGTGTTCAGACTGGATTATGAACACTCATTTTGAAGTTCAAATGTCCAAGGACTTTGCATGTGCCCACTGGGAAGGTTGAACACCAACGGGTTGCCGATGCAAACCGGCCAGTGAGTAACATAAATAGTGCGGCTATTTTGTGGCTTTTAAATGAACTTAACACATTGGTGGTCAAAAACGTCTGTTAGGGCATCTCTAGGAAACCGTTATTGAGGGGTTTAATCGCGGTGTGACGAATCTCAGATAATGTCATGTTTTGATACTGATCACCGCGAAATTATACTTAATATCAAAGCCAATATTATAGTGTTGTGACCTACCAGTCTTACCATAATGACCATAAACCTGATACTTTTACACAGATCTGATTTTTTTTAATGTGCAAAATTTAACTCAAATATCAGTCCAGTTTACATCATTCCCCAGCAAAAATGTGGTAGGCTGATATCAGCAACTTTTTACCAGCAGCATCATTGTGGTTGCAGAAAGCACATATTACTCTTCTGTGCTTATTGCAGCTCTTAAACTCTTTGCATTTTTCCTTACAATCTTTGCCATGGCCTGAGAAATGGCCTTGTAGACAGCCCAGGTTCTGTAGCTATAGCGCAGCTTTTTATAAAGGCTCGTACCTGCTTATAGACTGACAGGATACGTTTTCATCTGGAGTGGAAAATGATTAATCATGGCCTGGCATTTCATTACATTGCCTAATAATGACCTCAAAACTTTAGAAACCATATTTGAATGTATGGGAGGGGAAAAAAAAATCATATCCAAAATGTATTCAACAATGTTACCAACTTGATTGCTGGACTAGATTGCCAAAGTAAATACAGCAGTGGACTTAAAAGGCTCAGGCCTAAAGTCACTAGGCTATAATGTTCAGGAGGAAACTCTACACAGCTATGTGGTAATGATAGGTAGCCTCGGGGTTGAACACATTTGCAAGACAGGAAAGGATAAAGATACACCAGTGTGGACAAAAACAGGTCATTTCTGCTTTAGTCTTGGGAGAAGTAGGGCAAATGACATGCAATCTTGGAGCAGGGCCACGGTCACATTCACTGCGCGGTGCAATAAAGATTTAGAAAAGTATATTAACCGGTCATATGAGGGGCTGAGACTCAAACAGATGATAGTAAACCCAAAATTTGCACCTTCCATGATTGAACAATGACATTTAGAAATCACACACACACACACACACACACGGTGCAGAAAGTGCAGCGCATATGAAGGCTGAGTCTGTCCTGCTATTTCCTGCACACGCTGCACAAACACCACAAACGTAAAACTAACAACTTTCGCTCATCATGCCGCCCGATTTAGTGAAATCCTCTGATTTCTGACTGCACATTCGTTAAAACAAAACTAAACACACTGTTTCGGCTTGACAAAAACCAAAACACGCCAGACTGAGCGGCTCTCCGTGCCGTGTCATCGTCTATGATTTCACCGACCGAAAGCCGCAGCACCGCTTTGTCATGAGCAGATTTTTCACCGTCAGTCGAATCACTTCACGGTGTTATGACAGACGACTGACACTTTAAAGCATTTAAAGCAAACTCATTCCCTTACCTTTGCCTTCTGACAAACGTGGACGTGTTTCAGGTAGGCTTTTTGTTTTTCCTTCCGCCGTCTCTCCAACCCAGTGGGTGTGTTTGGGCTCTGGGTTCCGCGTCTCGAGTCTTCCTGTATGTAATAAAGTTCCCATCAGCCCCCGCGCGCCATTTCCGCCCCGGCTCAAGTGCAAGAACGCACCATTCGACTTCCATATAAGGGCAGAGGAGAGGAGTGATAAAGTAAAGAAAGACAGAAGAAATGGGCGAGCAGGAAGAGCAGAAAAAGAGGGAAGATGGCACAAAAAGAGAACTGCTGGAAAATAGAGAAGAGGACATTGTTTCCTGAGTGTGCGCTCTGTCGAAGCAGAAATGGATGGAGATCGTTAGTATGGGTTTTTGAGTCTGAAACCTAGGAGCATTATCATACAACAATAAATGAATGCCGTGCATTCAGCATTGTAGTTATAATATCCTGCAGTTGTTCTTAATGATCACCCTTTTGACATTCTCAAACACAACCTCACTGCAAAGGAAAACAAACAAACATGTAGAGCTCTTTACTGTATACACACAAGGGCGTGGTCACTTCTATGGCACAGGTGGCAGCTGAAATAATCCTGGCCACCCTCATGCTTTCTAAAAAAAAAAGTTCAAGTTTACTGTATTTATATAGCACTTAAAAAAAATAATAAGTGCTTTACAATAAAGAGTAAAAAAAAGTACAAGTTAAGAAATACATAAAAACACTACAGGGTGTACCCAAAGTCTCCATACACAGGAAAAATGAACAGACTCATATTATATGTTATATTATATTTTATGGTGGTGTAGTGGTTAGCACTGTCGCCTCACAGCAAGACGATCCGGGTTCGATTCCCGGTCCGGGCCGCTCTGTGTGGAGTTTGCATGTTCT
>JAOVVH010000036.1:11795633-11809843 GCA_028566435.1 Scorpiodoras heckelii | reverse complement strand
GAAACAACACAATAATCCTTGTTTTACTTTTGTCCTCAGGCTGGAATTTTTATTTCCGGGATGTCAAGTCTAGGCTCATATTTTCAGCATAGTACATTTCACAACCACAAACCATGAAATGCAACACATGAACATGTGTACATGTATGTCTGAGCATCTCGGATGCGTAAATATACATGCAGATACGGCATCTTCGGTGTAATTACTATGTGACAGATCAATGTGTGACAGTTGACAAAGCTGACAGTCTGTGTACACAAAATAAAGTTTGTCTGTGAGTAAGCAGAGAATAAGTGAGCACTGGGTGTGGTGTGTGAGACTCCTTTACTTGCACTGGCACATTCCTTCAAAGGCCGCACCCTTCCTCATCCCCCTCCCTTACCTGTTAGACTTTGCTAAGTGACACACGCATGCGCAAGCACACTCACACTCACACACACACAAAAAATGTCTGGAATACATTATAGACGTGTCTGAATAAGTGTGTTGAAGTGAATCAGAGCTTAGACAAGGAGTCCATTTGCTTATGGGGAATTCTGCATGTGTGTAGAGAATCCCTGTAATAGCTAATGGCTTAAGTGGGTCAGGGTGTGACTAAGTGTCCTTTCTTACTCCACCCACATGCATGACAGCAACCAGCATGTCTTATTATATTGTATTAATATATTAGCATACCCACAAACAAAAGCAGTGAAGGTGGGTGAGAGAGTAATGGGGGGTAGTATTGTATAGTACAGTATAGCACAGGTATAATATATTTATAAAGAGATCATGTCAGCTTTATTACACTGGTGTATATATATATATTCCACATGCATGTGTGTGTATGTGTATGATCATGGTATACTCGTCTTCATGAGGGTGTCAGTGTTGTTTTTTGACAATCCACCCTACTATCCCTGTACTGTCTGATCAGTGATCACAAAGGAAGTTAGAAAGCAGTGCAGTCTGGGACATGGAGTACTTTTTTTTATGAAGAACAATATCAGCATACTTTAAAGAGAAACTCGACCTAGGCCAACAGGGAGGGAAAACTGCACCTTTCCATGTTGAGTTTTTGGGCTGGCTTAAGGATTCAGTTATGGATTTGTCTGTTGAACGCCAGTTTGAACGTTGACTCTCTGTGAAAGTTGGGAGGAGTTAAAAAGGGGGAAAAAAACCTGGAAGAAGGACAGAGCAGTTCCTCTTCGCAGAGAGCGCTGTTGCATGTACCGAGGCGAGCAGGACGGAGCTCTAACAGGTTTTGCCGGGACTGGTTTTGGCCTTAAATCTGAACAGAGCAGGGTGGAGACCAGGAATGTGACGAGGTGCCATACCACAGTCTGTGGACTGGGGGGAAACGAGTCTTCCCGGCCTGAACGTCAACTTATCTTAGCGACGTCAACACAAGAGCCCGGTTAAAGACTCGAAGGTAAGAAACAAAGTAAAAAAAAAACTCCGCCGATCGATCACCTTGAAGTTGTCGATAAAAGAATGGAAACGACTCTGTGGTTGAAATGGCATTCATCTGTGTACTGTTTAGGCCAGAATACACTTCACACTAATTAGTAGTCAAGATGCTATCTGCTGTGGTCTCATACATTTATTAGAAAGCGTATTGAAAGCTAGGATACCGACCTACAACAGCAAAAAACTTTTGCCCATGTTTTCCTACTTGGCTAAAGATAGCGCTCATCTTTCACCAACGCCTGCAGTGCTGCATTGTAATGGAAGATAAATCACACAAGTTTATCGTAAATATCTTGTGTGTATATAAATAAAGGTTGGTGTTCAAAACAGCTTGCTTATGGACTGAGCCGTTTTCAACACGTTTCTTAGAAAGTTAAATGTGGAAACTTGCTCACAAATTCTCACAAAGTCTAATAGCCGAATTTCAATTTGAATTTGTAATTCAACTACAAAACTTCACTTACAAATAAAAATTCACATTCAGGCACATTTTTTAAATCAGATTGATTGTAGCTAAACATTTCTCATCCCACACCCAGTATATGACTGAAAAAAAAAGACTATCCACTTATCTAATACATTATATGGATGTTGCATTACAAGATTTCATGCCTAGTCTCGTCTTATCTGTTAGGACTTTGGTTGATATTTAGACCTTATAGTCATCTCATGCAGTCCTAATGCATTATATAACCACAAAATTAGCAACAAGAATGATTATACTTAAATTTGCATATTTGTTCAACTGTAAGGCTGTAACTATAGTTTCACACTGGGTGCTGAATATATTTTTTTGTATTATTTGCCTGTTGCTGAGCGTGCAATCATTATTTAAAGACTAACATGGTAAGATTTATTAACATTATATGTAATGCCAAAGCAAAGTGTGCAATCTTAAGAAAAGCTGACCTAGACCTGTACTTAAGATCTGTGCTCTTATACTTTTTGATTTTGCCTTTTGTTGAAGGAAAGTTAAAGAAAACAGCTAAGGTATTTAGAAATAACAGGCTTCGGCCTGACTTTAAAAAAGGCAATGTTAAGCTTTCAAGTGTCTAAAGATGTCAGTGTGTGCTAAACTGGAAAAATTAACAAGAGTTGAGACTGCATAACAGCTTTACTTTATCTTTTTTGTTCTTTTCTTATTGAGGTTTTAATTATACATACAAGAACAGAATAAACCCACAGCTCCTCTGTGGAACAAAAAAGGAAAGTAAATGTGTGCATGAACATGTCCATGCCAAGAAGTGATGGTACATCAACCATATTTATTTTCATTGCAGAGAACAACTGAACACATAGGCTTAAAAACAGTTTCCAGGAATGTTAGAAAAAATTAGTACGGGTCAGTAGGATTAGACAGTCCCAGTAGATCATACCTCCCAGAATTTATTTGCTTGATGGTGAATTTCAAATGTCAATTTTTCTAATGGATGGAGGTTATGTATTTGATTAAGCCAATGCTTCAGTGTGGATTCCACAGGGGACTACCATAACAACAATATACACTTCTGGGCTTAAGAGATCAAAATAGTATGCAGACACTCAAGTTTGTTGTCTAACTTTGTATTAGGGTTATGATGCAACAGATCATATGTAACAAACTGGGACATATCATCTGTATCATCAGATCATATGTAACAAACATTAGGGTGCCTGGACTGGATTTGCATTTAGGACAGAGTGAAGATGTATTAGGAAACATTTTATTTAGTGGAAATGGGGTTAGATACATTTGGTGAAAAAACTTGAAGTTTCACTCCTGCATATCAACAGATGTACATTTTGGGAACACCCTCTTACAGGAATACTGGCTTTACTTTATCTTAATCTTATCATTTACAAAAAAATTCAGTATACACAATTTTGTAATTCAAAATATTATAGGTAGAAGATTTTTTGTATAGTTAGAACTTGAGCATAATTTTAGCATAATTGTGTGTGTCATATGAGAATTATTTTTGTTACAGTACACAAAAACTAAACTAAAAGTAAGAAAAATGAAACTCTGCTAACATTCATGTAAATGAAATGACCATTTGGTACAATTAGATTAATTTCATATATACATATGTGTGTCTGCATGCATGTTAATGTCATGGCTTTGTCGCATAACACATGGGAAAAGCAGGCCATGGCATCCACATTCAAGCGAAAGCAGATATGAAACATCCAATTTAAAAAGTGTTTATAGATGTATACTTCCCTTTAAAAATCATCTTTTTATTTTGAGAGAATATTTTGGCGCATCATCTCAGTAGCAGTGTTATATCTATATAGTCTATATCTACTATTACTCAGGCTGTCCCTGAGAAAAATAGTAAAAGTAAAACTTAAAAATTAAATTAAAATGAAGAAAATTTTAAATCAGTTTAGGGCACATCACAAAACCTCATCACCTCATCAAAGAAGGAGAAGCTGCATCAGGAAATTAGAACATTGAGTACAAGACAGAACAGTCTGCCAGAGATGGACGTGTTCATACAGGGAACACATACTGTTCCCCTGAAATCAAAATAGGTTTCAGTGATTTGTTTTTGTTCTACCTGCCCCTTAGCGTTAGGACACCAATATGATGCTAGATCTTAAAACAAAACAAACAAACAAAAAACATTTTAGAGATGTTCTTCTTTTAATTGCAGAACATTTTTGATTATTTTTCTCTTGGCAAAACTTTGTGATTGTCTAATTAAATTCTCTCTAGCACCACATTTGTCCTGCCCCAGAAGCAGGTTTTCCTCTACAATAGTATCTTGTTAGCATGGCTCGGCATATGGTTCGTCTGTGTGTTTTTGGCTGTTTCCCCACACACTATTCATTTTTTTCAACCTCCAGACTCTTGGTTGAGGAATAAAATCAGTTGGAGTTTATTCAAGATGGAATATTTTGCTTCCTTAAACTGAGGGTTAATGCTATTCCATCTTCATACACCATCTGGGCTTTTCATTAAGTCAAAGGCTTTCATTAGTTCCTTTGCTGTTCTACTTATATATGCTATTTAACTAGCTTGCTAAGCTACTGTAAGGTTTGTGGTGTCTGATATTTTGAACACTATTGGCTGTTGTGTAAGTCAGTCAGGCATTTCAGATTCCCTGTTTCAGAAGGAAAACTTCAATATATGGAATCAAATCACAGTGAAGAAGCCGTTTCATGGAGACTTTGCCAGTATGAAAAAATATGACGTCTTTCATTCTTTAATTCAGAAACTAAATAGAGGATCTTTTATAATTAGCAGAACCTTTTTAGTAATGATACAGCTTGTTATGAATGTGATCAATAAATGTTATTCATCTCATTATTCGGGACAGTATAATATTTTGTAATGTTTCTTACTTTACATGCATTTGAAGACATCATTTCATTAACCGATAATTACCGTAACCTAATCTCTTGAGGTGACTATAGTTTTATGTGTACTGCATGTAAGAAATAATATTGTGAGTAATAATATGAGGATTCCTGGTGATAACTTAAGGACCAACAGGGCCTAAGCAATAACCTTTTACTCTGTTTCCCAACACCCTGTACTGCACATTGTAGGGTCAGGCCATGAAAATAACTGAGTTATGAGAGATTAAAGCTTAATAATTATGTCTATTACATTAACTGTCTCACCATTAAAGTGACATGTCATAGTATTTATCAAATGTAACTGTAATCACATATTTTACATACTAAATACAGTCTGAAGACACACAATCTATTCAGGACATTTAATTAGGACACTGCTGTGTGGCTGTTGTGTGGCTGCTGTGTAGAGGTATTGTGTCAGCATTTCTATCCGGTGTTGAGCCTCCTCTTTCAAGTTACATTTACATTGTAGTACTGTAACAAAACTTTTTTTCAATTTTACCATAATATTTTATTTGACAGACATTTATGACTCGACAGTGCTAAAAGTGCTGCAAAAGCAGTTTTCACCAGTAGACTAGAAACAAGTCCATGGTAGCCTTAGGCAGAACAGAGAGTACAACAATAAGAGTTGGTGCGTATTATTGCACTCAGGAGTGGCATCTTTTGGAGAACCACCACAAGGGTGAAATCTTTGTTATAATTTAGATTGCTGCTACATCTGGAACTTTGTGTGGAATAAAAAAATTTGATTGGTGCTTTTTACTTTAACAGAAGTAGGATAGTTGGTAGTTTGCTTGTATATTCACTTCTGTTTTTAATCGAAGGGCATGTTTCAGAGCAGTGGTCAAGCAAACAGGTTTCTGGGGCTGTGTGCAGTTCAGAAGCCAGTGCATTGCTTTACACTGAGACTTTTTTGGGAACTTCTTTTTAATACATATTTTTTGTATTGTAGTTACTATATTGTTAAATTGTTATATTGTTCACACAATTACTAAGAGACTAAAGATATTTAGCAAACACTGCTAGGCTCATTAGCACTGGTCATAATCAGCATGGGGATTAATTCATGTAGGATTTTGTAAGATAAATACCCTCCCAGTTACAAAACACTTTTCATTTCACTGTTTGGGAACACTCCAGCATACCTAAACTAAACTTCAGTGGTGAAACATTGGGAAATGTCAGTACCTCATGCCCAGGCTTGTGCATGCTTGCTGGGACATTTTATGTAGATAATTTGCTATTGAGATCATTAGTTTTAAAGAGTTTTAAAGCAGTGAAAGAATACATGTTTATTTGCATAAAAAGGAATTATAAAGTAACTAGTGTTATCCATGTAAGTGAAGCTAAAACAAGAAAGCTCAGGGAAAAGGTAGCTGAGACATAGCTGTTTAACAATATGGGGAAATCTGTTAACATTGAGTCGTTTAAACTTGGTACACATGTATCCATAAACAAAAAGTCTGTCTTATGGATGAACTCTAAATAACACAGCTTTGCTACAGAAAACTGCTTTTGTCTCAAAAAACTTTTCCTTCTCTTGCCACCCTCCTTCCTTTACCCACAATGAGTCACTCGAAAACCCTCAGTCTATGTTTCCATGGTGACACACAAGTACAAATAAATGCACACACTCACAGGCAAACCACAAATAACGTACTGAAGCTATAACTGGCAAATCACTCAACCAATAGGAATTTATGTTCAGCCCTAGACTTTTCTTAAATAAAAACCTAGATGCCTATAGTTGTGACTAAGTCAGTTTTTGATGTTTAAAAGTACATTGTATGAAATATGTTTTCTTTTCTCAGATTGTGTCCCCTGCTCCATCATGGCCCATCGATCCCAGTGTTCTTCATTGGGTGATAACCCTCTGGATCCTAACTATCTGCCACCACATTATCGGGAAGAGTACAGACTGGCAATAGATGCTCTTGTGGAAAACGATCTCGATGGATACTATAACTTTCTGCAGAATGCTAATGTTGTTGATTTCTTGTCAAGGCCAGAGATTGAGCACATTAAAAATACTGTGCAGTTGCCACAAAGTGTTGCATCTGTACCAGAACTTACATACCATGAAATGGATCAGGAGGGCTCATCAGACACGTATTGGCCACTGCACTCTGACTTAGATGCCCCAGGTTTGGATCTTGGTTGGCCACTGCAACAACACAGTTTTGTAGGGCCCACTGAAGTTACAACACTGGTAAACCCCTCAGACCCTGAAATGCCCAGCATCAAGGAACAGGCCCGACGGCTCATTAAAAATGCACAGCAGGTTAGTACCTTAGAGTACTGTAAGAGAATTAATTAAAAAAAATATTAACAAGAAAAATAAGGTATATGCTGTATTGTATTTAACACATAGGTGAGATATTATCTAACTAAGCAACTAGCAGATAAGGATCCAGGATTGAACTAATGTCTAACCAAATCATAATTCCCTTTACCCAATAGGTCATTGCAGTGGTAATGGATATGTTCACAGACGTTGATATATTTTCTGATCTACTTGATGCTGCTCAACGGCATGTGCCTGTTTATATTCTACTGGATGAACAAAATGCCCATCATTTTGTTTCTATGGTGACAAGCTGCAAAGTTAACCTGGATATGGTTCATGTAAGACTTGTTTGCTTTCCTGTATTGACTTGAATGTTCCTGTGATTTTATTCATTCACATATGCAGATATATCATGCAATGGTTTCCTGTTGAATATGTTACAGATGATGCGAGTGAGGACTGTTGCGGGCATTACATATTTCTGTCGCACAGGAAAGTCATTTAAAGGACAGGTGATGGACCGCTTCCTTTTAGTTGACTGCAGAGCAGTGCTCAGTGGGAATTATAGGTGAGTTTAAGTTTCTACACTTAGAAATCTGTATAAAGAATTAAGCATTTAAAATATTAAAATATAATTTACAGTCTAATAGTACTAATCATTTCAATATACGTCACTTCTGATTCCTTTCTTTTTCAGTTTTATGTGGTCATTTGAGAAGATACACCGCTGCATAGCTCATCTGTTTTTGGGAGAACTTGTGGCCACTTTTGATGAGGAATTTCGCATTCTCTTTGCTCAATCCCAGCCGCTTATTGGTGAAAATTCCCTGGTGCCTATGCCACCTGACAACAGTGGCTACTTAAGCAACCAGTTTGGAATAAAAAGATCACAATCTCTGAGGAATCCTCGAGGATTTCTTCGGCACACTGAGCTTTTGGGATATCCATTTGGAGGAGACCGCCTTGATGGTGCTCTGCCCTTCAGAAGGGATGACCCATTCCGCCACTCCATTGAGCAAGCAGGTGTTGGTTTGCAGGTTGGCAAATTCGCTTCACATCAGATGAGAATGCAACAGTCTTTCTTGGAGCAAGGCAGGCCAATAATTGCTTCACGTCAGCTAGAAATGAACACATATAAAAGGCATAGCTATGCTGAAGGCACTCGTGAGAGCTACTCCTCCTCTCGACAGTACATGAAGCATCGTGTCATGAACAACTTGGATGAAATTGAAGCACATTATCAGAGAGACCAACAATTCTATCAAATTGAGGGTCAGACAGGAGCAGACAGTGGACGCTTTGACCCTCTTCGGAGCTCTGGTCTTTACCAGCTAGATCAATATTCTGACCCGTATCAACTTGAACTAGAAGCACCAGAAAGTCACAATGTCTTATCTTCTGAAGATCTTCCCCATGATCCAGAAAGCAGGCTTCATCAAGGCGCGGCTCATTTTGGTCAACCAAATCAAAAACGGCCAACTCTCAGTCATGCATATGCCTGTCAGAGCTCGCCCACTCAACTTCATCCTCCAGACCATAAACAATTGTTCCCCAGTGGAGAGCAGGGAAGACAGCCCCAAGACCCAAGTGTTAAGCAGGGATTGCGAAGCTGGAGAATCAACTCCTACCTTAGTACCTATGAAAATGCTGGGGAAGAGGGCTTGCAACAACCTTTGGGCCCAGATGCTTTTGATGAGCCACAACAACAAACTGAAATCAAACAATACAACCCAGAGGCTCTAGGGATTCGTTTTAACACACAAGAACCACCTAACATACAAAGTAAACCAAAACCTGATTTACGGCCTCGCTTTGGTAAACCCATTTTACCAGACAGGAAGCAAGTAAAAGATATAATCGCTGAACAGGCAGGAATGGATTCTCAAAAGAAATCTACTATTACAGCTACACCACTCACATCAGCAGAAACAGATAGTGAAAAGGAGTTGGATTTAAAGGATTCAAAAAATTCAAAGGAGCTCAGCATCACCAAACACGAATCATTCCGGAGCCGCATCAACCCGGTGCTGCAGAGGAGCTCACGGTTACGCTCCTCCCTCATCTTTAGCTCCTCTAATGTAGAGCAGCACAGCTCCGCATTGTCTGGAGAGAAGCTACAAGAGGATGAAGAAAATAACTCAGTTAGAACCTCTTCAATTATAGCAGAGATTTTAGAAAAGAGGAGGTCATTTTCTAGAGAGCCTTTTGACTGGAATAAACATAAAAAAACAGATGAAAAAGACAATAAGGAGGTGGTACAAGAAGAGGTAACATCAAAAACAGAGGAGAACCCTGCTAAGAACGCTAAAGAAATTAAAGAGGAATCTAAGAATCCTGGGCTTGAAGAAAAAGACATTATAAAACAAACAAAGCCTTCATTACCAAACCTGACAACCCCCACTTTTGACATGAATGATCCAGCAAGCCGTCTGCAGTTCTTTAAAGAACTATCTATAAAGAGAATGGCCTCAAAAACAGAGGAAGTTTTAAATAAAAATCAAGAGGCTCTTTCAAAAAAGCCAGATCTATCTGATATTCAACCAAGCACAGCTGCAGCCACATATCCAACTATTTCTGTTACCCCTGCAGATCCCTTCTCAACAACAACAACATCAGCAGCAGCAGCAGCAACAACAATAACAACAACAACAATGGAACTAAAAGATTCTGCTGCAAAACCCTCTTTTGTAACAACAAAGTCAAGGCTTGGTGAAGAAAAAATAGACATGGATAGTAATGTACCGATGGAGGAATCCACAGATGCAGCAAAGAAGGAGTCAGCTAAGGAACCAAAGTTACCAAAATCCTTTCCCTCACCCAAGTTTACACTGAAACCTTTCAAAAGTTCTCACACACGTCACACTTCGTGTGGTGAAGATATTCTCCTAGATGCAACAGATGCTGAAAAAAGTGAACTTAAAAAGTCTCGAAGCCTCAGCTCATCAAGCATGCCACAAACAGAGTCCAAGGAAAGTGCTAGCTTAACTCGTCAAGGCTCCAACTTGTCCCTAAATATTACAGGCTCAGAAGGTAAAGACACCAAGGCTCTTGATTTTCTGAAGAAGCAAACACAGAGACTAAAGGGTTTTCTTGGGCCCAAAGGAGAGAAAAAGAATGCAGGAGGGTTAAGTACTGCAGATGACAAGCAAATGAAAACTGTCCCTGAAACATTGGAGGAAACCTCCTCTAAACGGAAAGAAACACACTCCGATTCAGTGTCAGCAACAACAACTGACAATTCCAAATCAACCAATAAGCCAAGTCCATCTCGCTATCAATCCTCTACCTCTACTGTACTATTCAGCAGCAACCTCAGGGATGACACCAAGGTAATCCTTGAACAAATCTCTGCAAACAGCCAGAAGAATAGACAGGAGCTGGCCAAGCAAGCTGATGAGACTGGAAATGCTGAAGGGGAAAAAGGAGGTCACGTTTCAAATCTTGATCGTGAGCCATTCCAGCGATACCAGACTCGAAACCGGTTCACCCGAACTCAAGCCAACCCTCAGGAGCGGGACAGCCTACTGAAGAGAATAGAGAGTATGCGCAAAGAGAAGAAGGTCTACAGTCGCTTTGAGGTAGCCTGACAATGTCAAGAATAATGACTTGAAAGTGTAGGAAAACAAAGCAAATGCACTGCTATTGTAGAACAAGTAAATATGATTTATAATGCAGTTCATCTAGCAAATGTGAAAAATCTAGCAATTTTATAAAATAGTTTTATTCAATTTGTGTCTATATTTATGTTTTCCCATCTGTTTTAGTCTATCACAATATGTTTTATTGCAGGTAAACAAATGAGATAGGTTTGCATTTTATCAATCATTAATGTTAGCCTTTAATTTTATATTACCGTACATCCCAAACTATGTAAAGCCACTTGCTTTTTATAGAAAAGTTCTGTAGTTCTGTACTAACCCTTAGTAAGATCTTGTTGTGCTTACATGTCTGTCGTTCCACCTCTCAACAGATGGGGAATAACCTTGGATAACAAAACATGGCAGAGGTGGCATACAGTCTATGAAAAGGTCTGAGACCTCAAAAAGTGCCAGCAACAGATGTGATAAACTGTGAAATATCACATTGAAAAAACACAACCTCAAATCTGAGAAGTCTGACTAATGTGAGAGGAATATTCCTTAAACTGTGCCAACCTGGGGTCCGCAGTCAACTCACTCTACCCATATAAGGCTTCAGTGCAAACTGCCTTATAACAGAAATCAAACATTATCCCCACTGGATATGTAAACACAACTGGCCAAACAAGTATTTGAATTTTAATACGTTTTATGATTTGTACATGTGCCGGTGTGTGCAGAGTTCAGTGTTTGTGACTTTTCAATATTACACCATTCTCAGGTGTGTAAAATGGAATGATATGCCTAGACAAAAGTATACGTATGCCATTAAGGAAAAAACCCACAAACTCATATATTCTACTTCACGACATCATGCTGCAACCTCACTTGTGGGTTAGCTGTGCCAATGGAATACACGTATTAAAGATTAAGGGTGGGTTGAAGGGGGAAACACTCAACTTGAAGGAAAAACAAAGTAACATGAAAATGTAGAAGGGGGTGGTACAAAGGTGGTAAAAGTGTGCATGTGAGTGGAAAATCTCAACACGAGACACTGAGAGAAGGGAGAAAGAAAAGAAAATGTAAGAAGAAGAAGGTTTAGAGGTCGGTTAAGGCAGTCAGTGTCACTATTATGCTGGCAGACAAGAGGATAATAACTGAGGGCAGACATGTTATTATCTTAACAACAACAAACAAATTTGAGGATATTCACTTTTGGATTCTATAGGACTTACATTGCTCTCCCTAAATGGTGGGACAGTCAAGTCAAAATTGTAAACAAATATGCAAAACTATGGAATAAAAAACATGGAGTAAAATTTGCTTAGTTTAATAGTTAATATATGCTTAGTATATTATAATCAGTAGTAGTTTTTGACTTCACTGTCTCATTCCCTTTGGAAGACAATGTACTGTATATGAGTGTATGAGTCAAAGTTTGAAGATAACCCTTACAATACAAGGTGATTTTTATTGTACATGGTTAGATAACTATAGTCTCAGGACTGGGCCTGGGCTCTATTTTGTCAGTGCAAAGTCTTAATTATAGTACCTGACAAACCGGTACTGTTAAAGACCAAAGAACTCCCAGTGCATCTAATTAGGTGCAGGCTGTAAAGCATTAGGTATTTGATAGAGGTATGATTTCATTTTACTACTGATACGCTGTTGATTATACTTTTGTCTCCATTATAAATTTTGGTAAAAATATTGTAAATGTTGTATTATGTGAAGAAATAAAAAGTGAAAGTCTGACTAGGTGGTTTTGTATCTTTTCCTTTATTTATTTATGCTTAGCCAGAACTGCCAACATTGGAATGTGAACAACAGAGAAAAAAAACAATAACCAAAAAACCAGTGTACTGACAATCGACAATTCTGTAATATTAGTTCAGTGTGTACAGATTCACTGAGCAAGTAACATGCCATTTTTCTGATAAGAGGTGTGACTATCCTATCATTAATACTCTCTCAGGTATGTGACACATGTAAAAAGGATTCACCATGCATCTGGGTCACAGCATCCAGGTGCATATTTGTGCTGTGGGCATTGCTCAGCTCTTCCTGCAAATTTGCCTCCTGCTCCACCTTCTGATTCTCTACATCACCATTCACATAAAACATTAGACTAATTAAAAGAGGAGGACAGTTTGTAACAACTGTACCTAAAACTGATTCATATAGTGTAGGTTACACAAATTTACATACCAGCTTTCAGCAACTGCTCCATGGAGTATTCAGCAGATTGTACCTCAGTAGGGAGTCTATCTGGAGTCTGAGGAAGATAAATGAATATAGTTGCTAACATTTTAAAACATTAACGGTCATACAATAATCTATAAGGTATGTCAAATGAAGACTTGTCTAGATTGTATAAAGAATATACAGGTAAAGATCATTCAACCTGAGAGTGTAAATGTCTCTGAGTGTCTGTTCTTTAAAGCCCACTTACAAACATAGTGTACAAGTTCTTATGCTGTCCAATCAGCTGCTGTAGTTGATTTTCAAACTTCATCCTAGGAGAGTAATGGCTGTATTCAATATCCTATTCAGCTATTGTTTCGCTCAAGAACCACTTATACAGATACAAATGTCTATGTAATTTCTCCTTTTTAACAAAATGTGTAAAAAAAAAAAAAAAATTCATAATACAAAGCAGTACCGAATTTTCCTGTGTCTCAGTTTGGTTTCCTGAATCTGACAGCTGTACTGTTGTACAAGTTCCTCTTTCTGCTGTTTCAGTTCAAACTGCCTGCAAGGACATGGCTGGGATATTACCACAGTACAACATCCCACAGCTGTCATTAGGAGTGACATTTAATAAAAGTCCTTCCAAAGTTCGATGTGTAGGCAACATTACGTTAGTCTGACAGGTGGTGTGTGAGTAATGCACTAAGCACAAACAAGGTGTTGAAAATTCAAGGACAGTACAAGCGTTTACATACAAACAAAGACCATCAGAGGCTCAGTAGGATAAACACCATTATTTTGTCAGTTAATTAATGTTAATTATAATAAAGCTAAATATACTGTATAGTGGTGTGGTAAAATGAGAGAAACTGCATAAAGTGAGAGAACGCACAAGAATGAAGTGAAATAAGCATACCAAGTTGCAGAAGTGTTGCTGAAGAAGTTCTTGAGATATTGAAATGTATCAGATATAGCACCCCTATACATAACATGCCACAAAATTTGTCTAAAGAATGTGGTAATGCAGGGTGTGAAATTTCAAAACTGTAGCTATAGCAGTTCGTGAGATATTGAAATGTGTCAGTTGCAGAGCCTTTATGGGTGGAAATTCATTAAACTTAATATGCGTCTAATGAAGTGGAAGTGATGCAGGTGTGGACTTGTAAACTGTAAAGTTTAAGCCTCCACAAGATATTGGCTAGTGGCTGCTATATTTTTGTTTGAACATTATTCACTAGGTGTTGCTACTCAACAAAGGAATCATAATGAGTTAAGGTGATGCACCTCCTAGAGGCCAGCCTTCTGAATTTTAGACAAAATCGTTTTTGAGCTGTTGTCCAAAAAGTGCTTTGAGC
>JAOVVH010000036.1:11714105-11730204 GCA_028566435.1 Scorpiodoras heckelii | reverse complement strand
TGAATTGACGCTGTATTGGCCGCAAAAGGAGGCCCTACACCATACTAATAAATTATTGTGGTCTAAAACCAGGTGTTACAGTTTCATTGTCTAACCCCTGTACCTGGCCAGAGGTACATCCTGTCCATGTGAAAATCCTTGGTTGTAATAAACAGAAAAGGAGCTCAGGGGGTATAAATCAGTATGTAAATCTAAAAGTTAAGGAGGATAGCATTCCATGTAAGCAGATTCTGTAAATTTTCAGTTTTCATTCTTTGGATATCATGCTTAATATTTGTAGAATTTTGGTTATGATATGATCATCCATAAGTGGATGAGGCTTTTCCAGCCTCATGGGGGATATTTAGTGTATCGTTTTTACACCATGTCAGAGATATGACATATTTTATACATTTATTGTATCAGAGATATTATGTATTTTAATAATTTATTGTATCTAGTGTTGCCCTCAAAAACCATTTAAGAAATGCTAAGGCTATGCCAGAAAAAGATAAGACTGCAATCCTTAAAGCATAATGGTAGGAAAACACCACCACAAAATTATTTACCTTTTGGACTTTTGATTAAGTTGTATGCTGTATTCTGAAACATATGAATGTGTATAAAATACATAAACACACACCTACATATAACATGGGCGTGTATTGCTCTACACCCACACACACACACACACACACACACACACATATACAGTATGTACATACAAACACATAACAGTGAATAACAATATCAAACAGTCAAAGGTGAGCAGTGAGGTATATAACAAAATGTCTATTCAGCATGAGACTGATCACTGGCAGTAATATAACTGTGAAACTTTAAAGAATATAAAGTCACCAGTCTCATAAAAAGGATAGAAAAAAAACAGCTGATTAAAATGTCAGCAAAACGCCTAGCCTCTTCAGGAGAAGTGAAGTCATGGTGCCTGCCCTCATGAGTAATTTGAAGTCGTTGCCATAAATGATGCCATAACAGACCACTTCCGTAACCTTGTATGGACATCACTGAAGGCGACATGAACTCTGGCAATCTTGGTGGTGAAGTCAGGGAAGACTGAGAGCTCCATGTTTGAGATGGTAATCCACTGTTGCCACCTAGCTTTCCTAAAAATATCAACACAGGCCCCATAGTAATGGAGCCTTACAATGATGGGGTGCTGTGAATCACCGGGCTTTGGTCTGTGATCCAGACAACGGTGAGCACGGTCCACCACCAGGAGTTTATCCAACACAAATGCCCCCTGTAAGAGGTTATATATACTAAAGGTAGTGAGTGAAAGTGATTCTTCTTCTAGGACTCCTACAATACAGATGTTTTGGCAGCAAGATCTGGACTCCAGATCATCACACCTCCAGCTCCAGACTCAACTTTAATCTGTAATGCCACCACATCATCTTTACATGTAGACAGGGAACGCTCTATATCCGTAACAGTGGACTGCAAACTTGTGAACTCTGAACTTAACGCTGCAAAGTCCCAAATCAACTCAGTCTTCAAGTCGTGAAACTCCGTCTTAATGTTGGAATAGTGTTCATCCATTATTACACAGAGTTCCACTACCACTGCTTTAACAATCATGGAACTCAGCACCGAAGTGTCCAGAGTCATGGCCGAAGCAGCACTTACCTCCACCAGGTGAGTAGAGAGACCAGTAGGCTACATCACTTATGCAACAGGCCGGATAAGAGATTGTGATGGTCTCTGTGCATTATTTATTTTTGGAGGCATTGTGATAATCTTTACATTAGTATGACACCAGTGACACTGGTGTTCCAGCAGCTTCTAGCTTATGGCAGGTCTGTGCCTTGATCATTCTTGGGTTGTGATCTTGGAATCTACAGTTGTTAATTTCCCATTGTGCTGTGTGTTGGTCAATCCAAAGAGGGCTTTCAAACAAATCCTTTGTATGTGGGCACAGAGAGGCTACCAGCTGTAAACACTAACAGGCAGTTAAGAGGCCTTGGCGCTGGCAAGTTGAAAGACATTTTGGAACTTGAATTAATAATCTAAGTGGGTGTATATATATTCTGACCCTGTTTTGATTTCAGAAAATAAAAAAAAAATACCCAAAAGGTGTGCACAGATTATATGCTTTTGCATTGCATAATGATGCAAAAGAAAAAAATCACACAAGCTCCTTATTCTGCAGTGGTAAGCCTTTATCGCAGAACAATCTGAAAGACATTTTATTGGAGGCCATTTTGGCCATTCTGACTTATATAGGAAATCAGGAGACAATTTCTTTGGTTAATGCTCTTGCTGATTCCTCTGCTCATCAAACTGGACTTCCACAGCTGTTTCTTTGCAGATTTCTGTTTTGTTATATTCCTCTCACTAACTTTGATTATATTTGGCTGGCAAACAGTGTTGACCACAAGGTCACTGAATAGTACAAATCCTGTCAACCAGATTCTGCTACAGGTGCGTGATTGACAATCAACAGTCACCCAGCCTTGACCAGATCTGTTCCTTTTACATGTTCCCGGCCAAACTGACATATGGAAAGGGCCATGTTTCAAACGGAAAGATGATACTTAAATATTGAATAAATTCTTTTTTGTGCTAGTTGAACGTTATCTAATGCTGGTGAAATTTTTGCAAAAACAATGTCATTTATATGACAAGAATTGTGTCCAGGAGAGAACAACTAAACTAAATGTGAGCTCATTCAAAATAGGAAGAATCGTTCGACCATGTTACATGGACTTTATGACGGCACCCTGACAACACATATGCCAGACAAATACTGCCTGTTGTTAACTCAGCTTCTCATGAAATGATGCACGTCTCCATGAGCTCACGGAGACCACACTAGAAAAAAACACACACACAGTTGTCAAGTCTTACATGATCTAAAGTTTATTTTCTACAGCAAAGCTTATATACATATCTTACTGGCAAAGCTAGTATAAAGGAGGCACAGAGAGATGCAAGTAGTGCAAACATTTTGTCTCAAGGTTGAGTTCTCTGAGGAATGTTACTGAGTGTGCAGCCTGCTCAGCACATACTGTTCTTGTAGATCATGCACAAGCAGGCTGACAACAAAGCATAATAGGATTTCATACAATCATTATTTGACTATAGTCTAATATGTTTACCAATGTTCTCCCATGCAAATGGGAAGTTATCCCATGCAGGAAGGCCAAAGCTATTAGTGTGGCTGAAAAACTGGTCAGAGAAATATTCCCAGGATTTAGATACTGTGTTCTAATGGCTGCATTGTCCTGAAATGACACACTTGAGTGGTACATATCGGGCAGGAGACACGGACCGGGGACGTGACGGTCAGGAACTGTGTTATTATATTGCACCCTACAGGTCACATTGTGTACTCACATTGTAAGGTAAATTACTTATTTTATTTACCAAGCAATAATGTATTACTGGATAAATAAATAATAAGGAATGGCATTTCCTCTGATTAACTTACCAAAATATTTTTTTTAAAAAGAGTCTCAGCAGTAAATGCTTGATACTTTTATAGATGACTAAACCACATTTCTATGAAACATCACACCCAAGTATTATTAATTTCACTGTTATTGATTTACTGATATTCTTTTAAATATATATCTTAAAGCCAACAAACAGAATTGAAAATAACATCACACACAAAAAAATTAACAAAACAGTTAAAACAGTCTTGAGAACCATCTAGGACAGAAAAAATTAAATAATGATCTGATCAATAAGCATTTTCAAACTAGTGCATCTGCAAACATCCGGAAATACAAAAACAAACAAACAAACAAACAAACAAAAATACCCCAAACAAATATGTGAGGGCTATGGAAACAGCATCACACTTTTCCCTGTCATCTTTTGCCTCTGATTCCTCAGCTGCTATTCTGTTCTCCTATTTTCTTGCTGTTCTTCCATGTTTGTTTTCTCTTTTTTTCTTTCTCCTTGCTGTTTGTCCTCCTCACTGGGATTGGTCACTATATATTGGCAAATGCATTAAAAACAACTTTTAAATTGGATTAGTTTAGTAAGAAAAAAAACCAGCTTTAATTATATGCAGTGGATATGAGGTAAAGAATTACATCATACGCATATACATGGCAAAAATGCAAGCGTAAATGTGAGCAAGACAATGACATATAACACTCACATGGTTTCATAGGAGCTGTCTTTGGTCTTGAGGAAGCGCAGAGCAAAGAAGGCTCCTGCTTGGAGTGACAACACAAGTATGATCCCACCTATGAAGCTGGACAGGTCAAATGATGCCTGAGAAAACTCTGGTTCCGAACCCGAAGAAGAGTCATCTGAGCAAGAGAGACAGATTTCAGTTACAAGTGGCTTTTGTTTACACAGTGGACACTGTTATGTTGGTGATCATATAGATAGCCAGCTACCATTACTGAATAGAAAACTGATTAAAAATAAGGCACACTAGGAAAAAAATTGCTTACCTGACCCACTGTCTTCAAAATTTTCACTAACTGCTCAAATACACAAACAAGACATACACACACAGACAGTTGAGTGTGCATGTGTGTTTGTGTAAAATGAGTGTATAATCTATATTTGTAATGATACTAACTTGGGCAGGAGCCTGTATCATTGTACACAGCACAGTCTCCAGAGTCTTCTGTGTCAGAAATGCATCTTGTGTTATTATCTAAGCAAGAGAAGAGAAAATAAACAACTTCAGCTTTAAACCCCTCAAAGTCCCAGGGAATTATTCAGTGAATCATCGTAAAGCACATTCTTCAGTACTATGAATTACTGAATAACTGCAATATAAATAATTGATATTTAGATATAAAAGTGAGGAAGGTCTATCTATACATGCCATGAGGTCATGGGAGTTCAAAGGTTAAAGGTATAGTCTGCAATTTTGGTGGAATTTATATGACAAAAGCAGCCCAGTTTCAATTCTAAACCAGCCCAATACCAAAACTCAAAAAATATCCCCTACAGAAATCCTAGCCACAATACAATGTTGTAATATTCAACAATAGGCTACTATGTTCAAACACCGGCATATTAAAAACATGCAGTTATCTAGATAAATTCCTAAATAGCCCTTAAATGGGACAAGCTATGAGACTGAATAGAATAAAATGTTTTACTTGTGTGCCCATTCTATACATTTTATCTACATTTGGTATATACCACATTTTTTTTCTAAGAGCAGATATTTTATTCGCTGCTGTTGGAATCTGCAGAAAACGTCATCAAATATCATATTACAAAACCTGTTCTGAAATATCTGACTCCACCTTTAATAGCAGGTCAAATTTATGTGTTGGGAGTGCTTTGTCAGTTTTACAGAGACTTTTCCTCACTGTCCATTTTCCTTAGAACAAATAATAGAGCTGAATTATTTACTGAGGATGAATGTCTATGTGTGACGGCTGCCATGACACTGTGTGTGCACTTAAATTATTCACTGTGCCGTTCCCAAGTGCACTCCCCAAGGAATCACATGTCACTATGAAACTCTTTTCTAGCTACAGAAAGAGGGGGATAATGTATATTTCATAGTATTTCGATTTTTGGGTATGTGTATGTGTCTATATATTCACTCACCATTGTCACAGCTTCTCCAAATACAGCCTGTCAGATTCAGAGCAGGGTCTCCACTGGTGCATCGATCACATGAATCTAGCTGAGAACAGTCACCAATGGCTGAATCATCTGTCAAGTAAAGGAACAGAGAAGAATTCAGGTCTTTAACCCTACCATTAAACTTGTTTTCTTATTTCCCAACAGGCTGCCACTTATAGACATGGACATGTTTATAGACATGTTTTAAGTTGTTTACAACCGAACAATTGATTGTTTTACAATAGGCAAAACTGTGCACTTGGTAAATAAATGAGAGCAGCGTTTCTGTACCTGAAACATTCTACGTCACAATATTCACAAAAACACTTTAGCTGTATAATCTTTTGTAAATTGTTACTATTTTTGGCAGTTATCATACACACATATACATACACATATATACATAATATGTATATTATATAAAAGTTAACTTCACTAAGGAGGGTGACATGACACAAACAATGATAGGGGAAAAAGAGTATAGCCAATGTATCATTACTGTAGGTGGATTACATGTCAAAAAGAGAATATAATCTATTTTATGTTATGATAGTAAACAAACATAAGTGATATACACTTTCAAGGATTGAATGTGTTGACTCTTACCTGCAGTTTGGGAGCTGATCATCATCAGCTGCATTAGCAGCACAGTGCAGCACAGCACAACTGTGACGCGCCTCATCCTTATAACCACACTCTACTCACAATATAAAGAAATGTGAAATCTAACAAAATAAAATCTAAGCTTTCTAAAGGATCAAAACTACCAACACTGCAGCCTGTGTTAACTAGAACACTCCAGAGTCCTTAAATGATCTGACTAAGGCAAAACAGCGCAAACTCTAGAAAGATGTCTAAGATGTACTAAATGTACAAATTGGTAAAATGACACTTAAGAAACGCAGTTACAGCAGCCTCCCAGCTGTGTCCTTGAGGAACAGGACAGTCTGGTGAGTTGTGATGCAGAGAGGAGTGTGAGCAAGAACGTGTGTGACTGAGTGTGTGCGTGTGTGTGTGTGCGTGTGTGTGTGTGTGTGTGACATCATGCATCCTAAAGCAGAGAGACTGGAAGGTGTGTAATGTGAGACCAGTTACTTGACAACTGGACAGCAGGTCACACTGTATCAATATCCAAACCACAAAGTCTGTTCATTGTCAATATAACCAGCTAACACTTATGAAGGTACACACGTGCAGACATGTGCACCAGTGATATGCTGATGACACACAGTTGTAGGTTTCAGCCGAACCAAATGACAGATCCCAGATACTTAATAAAGTAAGAACAAGCAGGTGCAAGTAAAAACAATAGGGATTAGATTCTGAGCAACTTATAACTATTAACTATAACAAGACAGACATACATTTACTAGGACCAAGGCAGTAATTAAACTTTGAACGTCCTTTCAGTTACATCATGCGCAGCAGTGAAAGACCTTGGTGTGATTATTCACTCCAGACACTCATTTGAAGTCTATACTGTTAATAGAACAGCCTTTTTTCATCCTAGAAAGATTGCTAAGATATGAACTATGATGTTACATAATGCAGAAAACCTGTTTCATTCTTTTGTTTATTACTAGGTCAGAGTATTATAATACATTGCTGTCTTGATGTTCCAGT
Organism: Scorpiodoras heckelii; assembly: GCA_028566435.1. Lineage (NCBI taxonomy): Eukaryota > Metazoa > Chordata > Actinopteri > Siluriformes > Doradidae > Scorpiodoras > Scorpiodoras heckelii. The sequence continues at coordinate 11,723,028 of JAOVVH010000036.1, read as the reverse complement.
AGGTGTATTAATAAGCTCCAGTTAGTCCAGATCACCATAACAGAGCAGTTTACAACCTTAACATACTCTATTCTATTCTATTCTATTCTATTCTATTCTATTCTATTCTATTCTATTCTATTCTATTCTATTCTATTTATCCCAGGACTACAACCCACTATATGATCATAACAAACAACATAATAACAGTCATTTCAACATATTTAACATTGTTTGCCTTTTTTCTATATAGCTACTGTAATAATTTATAATCCCAATCTCCTGTGTCATTCAGAAGAGGATGGGTTTCCTTTTGAGTCTGGTTCCTCACAAGATTTCCTCTCATGTTATCTCAGAGAGGTTTTTTTTTCAATTGTCACATCTAGTTTGCTACATCTGAGTTTCTATAAAGCTGCTTTGTGAAATTTTCTATAATATTATACAAATAAAATGGAACGGAATCAAATCTGTGGCAGCACTGGCCTGATCAAGATACTCAGTTCATGCCTGGTCACACTGCAGTCATTATTCTTCTTACATCCTCAGTCCTCGGGCTTCATGAGCTTAACAAGGTCATATACACACAACCAGCAAAAACCGGTCTTAAGTGGAGAGTTCAGGCAACAGTCTGTCCATGTTTGTTCCTATTATTTTGTCATGGTTCAGTAGTTGATGATGTTATAAATGTTACACGATGATGATGATGTTATAAAGTACCCTGTTGTACCCTGATTCAGTTTTTCTCCCTTTTTAATGGTTTTAAATTAAAGCTCTTCATTTCAGTCCTGCCTTTTTCTTGTCGTCGTCGTTCCCCCCCCCCATCACTGCATACACTGTTTCATAATCTCTGTTTCATAATCACTGCACACATCAATGTATAGTGGATGTCTTCCAGCAGGAGGGATGTGGTGAAGCTGAGCATGCAGACACTCTCCTGTCTTGATATTAGGTAACTGGGAGGAAATCCGCAGTCTCCTCACACACACTCACCCACACAGTCTGTTCTCTCCCTCCTCCATCGACATGGACAAGGCAAAACACGGCATGTAAGGTTTCATCAAATCTCATGAAATGCTGCTGTTTCACACTATGATAACCATGCAAATATATCACCAGATGAACGTGATGTACACAGAATGTTCGGATTAATCAACAGGTATTAAAGAGAAATTGTTATTTAAATCTAAAAAAAAAAAAAAAAAAAAAACAAGCTTGATTTCTGGATCTTAAATTGGATTTCTTTATCTGAGGTGAGGAGGAAGGCATGGATTTTTTTTCAGGGGGATTTAATTCGTTCTTACAGATTAATACACCCTAATTTTGAAGATCTCTTGTCTAATTAGTGCCCTTAGACAATTTGTCCCGTTTTTACAGTGTCCCTGGATTTGTTCTTGGGTTGTTCTTTATCTCCAGTTGGAGAGCACCGGAAGCATATCCTTATATAGGCCTGGATGAGGAGAGGAGATTTCCCCGACGCTAAGCTCCTCGCCCACTTGCTTCATTGAAATGCACAGCCACGCTACACACAATCACTGCGACGCCCCCGCGCTCTCTATCACACCACGGAGCGCGAGAATCCCCGACTCATCTGCCAGGAAATAGCGTCACCGTTTTAGTGCCCTCGCGTTATTGCAGACAAACAACGCCACGTTTCTGCAAAATGCAGAAGAGCTGCACCGTGTAACGCATACATAACCCCAGGACATCGTGACAAAGAGAGGTGATGGTGATGTTATAGCTTCAACACGTACCCAAAATGTGCACCATTACTGACGTCACTACAAATCTGCCTTGCGCTGTTAGGGGTCTTTTAGTACCACGGACAGCGGTGACTCACGCCCTCACTCACACTAGCGCGCGCGCACACACACACACACACACACACACACACACAAATATGATAAAGTAATATGACAAAGTCTTCTAAAACTTTCTGCTTTGCAACATGGATGTGCAACACATCCCCTTTAAATGTCATCACACCAATTATCTGTGATTTCTCATAAGTATCATGACTGATTGATTACCAGTCACCACACTGATCCACAGCCTCTCCTCTCTCGCCGTCGCAGTGGGCGGGGTGAAAGAATGCGGCATTTTTGTGAATGAAATTACGCCAGCTGAATCTGTCTCGAGGCGCTTCGTGATTGGTTGGGGAGGTTGGGAGGGGGGACTCAGCCCCCTTCGTCGTAACCGACGTCAGAAAGAAATCAATGAAGGTAGACCAGCCCGTCAGGCTTGGGTGTTACACAGAAGAGCTCACGAAGACCACGGAGAACACGAGAAGAAAAAGAAGAAGAAGAAGAAGAAGAAGAGGAAGAGAAGATCCAAAGAGTGCTCTTGCGCTTTTGCGTCGGAAAGGCACGCACACTGGATCTGCACGCAGCAGACTTGCGTATACCGTGATTTAGGTCGAGCTTGGATTTCACCTCTCATCGTGCGGACACTGTGCTTGGATGGTCGACTACTGAAAGGAGAAAGTGTCCTTGAGCAAACTCTACCACATTCAGTAAGTTTACTTATAACACTATTTAATGAATCGTAATCAAGTGCAAATATGTGCTATTTAGCTTCCAGTGGGGGGGAAAAATGACATCTCCTCTAAGTGAAGCTTGAGCAATCTCAGCATAAGTTCGTGTCTGTTCGCTCGGCTTCGGTTCAGCTCGTCATTCATCGTTGAGCAGACTCAAACTTACATCTTACAGCTCTGCAGTTCTTACAGTTCTCAGTAAACCCGTTATAATAACCTATTATCTAAGTTTTACATTCGCAACACAATGAAAATGGAGACTATACATTTACATCAGAATCAGAATCGCCTTTATTGTCATTATAATTTACATTACAATGAAATTTGAGTGCAACTCCAAGGTGGTTTGCAATATTTTAAGAATTTAAATTTAAATAATATCTACATATTATACAACTAGATAAAAAAAATGTTATAGGACAAAAATATACACTATAAAATGTAAAAGTATATAAAATATAAAATGTAAAGCAAGGATTTATATACAACATATTGCACTGGAGAATATTGCACAGGAGAATGTTATTGCACACATTTACTATTTCACATGTATAAATTGAACTTGAAAGTTCAGATGTCTTTTTTTTTATTATTATTATTATTTAGTGTAGTGATGGCTCTACATATAAGGCAATTTATAAACATGAAATTAAACTATTTTCAGGAGTGAAAGTTAGTCACTTCTCTTTATTGTCGAATGTAGATATGTAGTAGCTCTGTGTTTCCAAAACTGTGTTGTTCTTTAACCTCCTCTTACAAACCTAAATTAAGTTCTTCCTATAGGTCAGGTGCGATTTTTACGTTTTGTCACAGTGGTGGAAATCATCATCCACCGTTATCAAAGTTGCATTGATTATACATTGATTTTTAGCTTTCGTGAGTACTGGAATTGAATGGGTAAATCCAAGTACATATCCAAAACTGTAAATAATATCTACTGGAATCTAATTTTATGAAATATGACCTGTGAACGGAAAGCTATAAAATAAAAAGCTCTCAGGCTTACATTTATATAGTAAGCGTAAACTATGAAGCGTATGAACTATGTTCATAAAATATTCTATATGGTGGATTGCTTTTGTTTTTGTTTCTTTACTATTTATAGCTGCAAAATTTTACGAACTTTATATATTTATATACTAACTTATGGATTTCATGAGCACACTGAATACTTTCTGACGTTCTTCTATATATATGACATATCATTTGTTGAGAATTGCTGTACTGATGACACATTAAAGCACCATTTCTCTTCTCTCCTACAGATATGGCCCTTAATGACTCTGACATGGGCTTGGAGGTTGTCTTTGAGATTGACCCCCTCCTTCAGCTCTCTGATGTCCATCTTACACCTGACCCCATGGTGTCAGCAGTGTTGAGTCCATGGGATGTGGCCCTGTGTGTGTCGGGAGCCCTGATTTGCTGTGAGAATGCAATAGTCATAGTGACCATACTCTCTTCAGCGTCTTTGCGGGCACCTATGTTCCTGCTCATTGGCAGCTTAGCTTGGGCAGACTTCCTGGCTGGTGTAGGACTGCTGCTGTACTTTATGTCTCACTGGTGTGTGTCCTCGAGGGGACTGGAGCTGGTTAGTGTGGGCCTGCTGGTAAGCGCGCTCAGTGCATCTGTTTTCTCTTTGCTGGGCATTACCCTAGACAGATTCCTGTCTCTCCACCGAGCCCTGACGTATGGCTCACACCGCACCCACACACACACTCGCTGTGCTCTTGCTATGGGGTGGGCTCTGGCAGGCCTGCAAGGAGCTCTTCCTGCTTTAGGCTGGAACTGTCTGGACGATGGGCAGTCATGCAGCATAGTGTGGCCACTGACTCGAGTGCATTTAGCTACACTATGTGGAGGCTTTCTGCTCGCCCTGGCTCTGATGCTGCAGCTCAATGCCTGGATTTGTCAAGTTGTCCTGCGCCACTCCCATCAGATTGCCCTACAGAGACACACACTGCCCTCTGCACGCACACACACATGCCGACGTGTGCACACTCTCGCCTTCATCCTGGCCATCTTTGCCAGCTGTTGGATCCCCTTTGCCCTGTATGGTCTCCTTGGAGATGGCTCATCACCTGGCCTATATACATATGCCACTCTGGTGCCAGTCACAGGAAATTCTCTGCTCAACCCATTGATTTATGCCTACAGAAACACACACATACAGCGAGCACTGAGACAGGCTTGCTGCTGCTGCCTACCGAACACATTTTACAAAAACACACACACGCCAAGTGACGTGTAACAGATATCAGTAACATATCTGAAATATGCCATCTGTTGTTACGATAGATCATGCTTTAATTAATTTACCAGACTCACATATGCACATGCACTGCCAGGCAAAAGCTTGGACACACTAGATTAAAAATACTGTATGTTTTTTATTTCCTAAAAGATATTTTCATAAAGTCTTGTGAATTTCTATGTCTAAGACAAACACTGAGCTTAAAGCCCACATATGAATTTATTTCTGAATTTTTACTCAAACCAAGTACACTAAGTAGTTTAAATGATTTCTCTTCCAGGGTAACGCTCCCTTGTAAAGTTTAGAAGATGCCAAAATGGTGCAAAACATCACCAGGAACACTGTTAAGAATTTAAAAACACTTGTTTTGATTTATATGACACATTTCTGGGTTGGTGCATAATTCCATATGTGTTATTCTATAATGGTTATATATTCATTATTATTCTAAAATAGTTAAAAGTAAGAAAACCTTTCTATGAACAGATGCGTCCACATGTTTGACTTGTAGTGTCTTTACCATTATTTACTTAGTGCAAGTAGCCAAGACCTCTGTCTGACTTGTGATATGAGTCACATGACTCTGATGTCTCACTCAGACTCTCCTGCAACGTATATGTACTGTCCTGTATTCTTCTTATCTTTTTTTTTTTCAATTAGAAAAATGTCTGATAAATCTGTCATCATTCATTTTCTATACATAAAGCAAACGTAAATGACCAACACAGCTGTAGACTACTTTTCTATTGAAAAAAAAAACATTTAAAAAGTGTTTTCATAAGAGTTGTACTGCATCAATTGTCTTCAAGTTGTGCCTGATATGTTCACAGACTCTGACATTCAGAGATACTATGGGAATAAAAAGAATCGCACTTTAAAATGACTTGACAATTTGTAAAAATGTTTGAGTTCTTTTATTTATGTATTTATTGACTGAAGTACTTGATTTTTATTAAAACAATGGATAAATACTTTTATACTTCAAGTATGTGCTGATTGCAGAGGTTGTGCACGTTGATGAGTGAATGTGTTCTTTTTTTTAATGATGTATTTTGAGATGATCTATGTGTTGTTTATATAAATAAATAATAATTTTGAGTAAAATGTTTACTAGTTTACTTCATTGTAGTGCATATTTTAAGAGTGCATAGCAATATCACAGTTTGCTAAGAAAATGGTTGTGCTATTTTACAGTTCATGTTTGCGGAAAATATACATATAACTGTCATAAATATTTGATTGCTTTATTGGCCAGATTCAAATTTAAAGATTTATGAAATATATTATCATTGTCCATAGAAAAACAAGTATCTCCTAATAGGAAGTAGGAGAAAGCCTGAGAAGGCAAAAACCTTATTTAATTTTAATCTAAGTTAATTTTAAATGATTTTATTCCAAGACATTTTGGGTTACTTCTGATGGTTCATCCATCAAGAAATGTTATGGACAGCTGCTGTGTTCAACGATGTAGAAAAATGAAAATGGAGATAAGTGGGTTTTTCGGACAGCAATGATATGCGTAATAATGTAAGTGGATTATTCCATAAAGCTAAAGCAAAATGAGTAAATAAAAAACATTCATATTAAACGTGATTTAATGAAGAAGAAAAATCTAATCTTAAAATTAGAGTTGTCACTCGACTTTATTTGATAAAAGAGAAATATTTAAGATGATTGATATCTTTTCATTTTTTTTTTAAAAGGGAACTGCACAGCGTGTAGGGAGCGAGGGAACATGGGTATAATCATTTCACTGGAAGTTCTGTTGTGCTGCTACTACATGATTGGATGATTCGATTTTACCTCAGAGACCCACCCTCACAACGGAAGGGAAGGAGTTTGTGTGTGTGTTATGCGGATCCGTCGCCTTTGTCGTCTCCGTCGCTCATGAAACTGATGTAACATTAAAAAATAGCAACCCAAAAAGAACTACAACTTCTTAAGTCTCCATTGTTCCTTTCAATCTTTAGTAATGTTTAAGATAGCTAACAAGCGAGGAGATCCTAACATTCAGCACTGTGCACGAGAAGAGACAAACAAAAATACATTACAAAGTTAAGATGCATCACCCTCAGTTCATAGATGTTTGATCACATTTATTTCAAAAGTGCCTACAGCATACAAAATTAGTCTGAACAGTATTGTTTGATTTATCATGGTAAATACAACCGGGTACTGTAATAAAGGCGCAATCCCGAGCTGTCCGCTGTTGATGACGTCGCATCCAAACAGAGCCGTTTTAGTGACCAAGTTCCCATGAAAAGCCCTTGGGATTCTGTACCCTATTCAGCGTGTAGGGAGCAGGGATGCAGCTTAGGGACACTTGTGATCGGAATGCAGCTTAAAACGAATAACGTAACGGTCAGTTTCGGAATGTTTATGTTCGCTGACGGCGCCGCTGGTTTGCGTCATTTAATAAAATTTTAATCTGCGTTAAAATTTTTAGTGCAGTTAATATTTTTTATCATGATTAATTCTTTAACGCGTTAATTTGACAGCACTACTTAAAATGCATCAGTTACAGTTACAGGTAATTGGCAAGAGTCAGTGATAGCGTTACAGTTGAGGTTCACAGATAGCGACTAAAAGGTTGTGAATGCAAAACCCAGAGCTGCCAGAAAGCCAGTGTTAGGTCTTTGACCCCCAGCTAGATTAGTTGCATTCAAGACCAAATCATTGACCCTGAAATACATGGTTTAATATTTTATGGTAAGACACCTGACTCAACTTAACAGTTCAATACCAAAGCTTATTTGAAATTAATCAGGGTGTAACAGAAGGGTACTCATGAAACTATTGTGATCCTGTTGCTTAATAACCTGCAGTAAAATATTTTAAGTATAGAATATGTTGTACTAGCATTGGCCAAAGAATGTTTAAGCTTAAGCTCACAGTGTGCATAGAGAAAAATGGTGGTCACATCCTAGTGTGTTACTGGTATGTCTGTATGAGAAAGTAGCACACTACAAATTCTACACTGCAATGTGTAAGTTGCAGTTTACCCCCAAAAATTGCTTATGTACATTTGTTAAACTACACATACACTCACTGCACTTTCTTTGGGATACCAAATTAATAGTGGGTAGGATTCACACACCGTTAAATGGATAAGCAGGTGATCGGCTATTTCTAACAAAGCGGCCAATGAGTATTGCGTGTACCCGATAAACTGGTGACCAAGTATAGTTAGCAGGCCTCTCACATGTAAAATGGCTACAAACACTACATTTTGTAACTTGAGGTGTTTATTTCATTAAACCACCATTAGAAAAGCCTTACAATTATAAACCACATGCACCATAAGCAATTAAAAAAATTTGATTTCACAATATTGCATAATTTCTGAAAAAAAGGAAAGGCACTTAAACTACATCATACCATGGCCATAACACTCGTCTTTGATATGGTAGTAGCTGTCCGTTTATTTACCTGTAAATATTATCATACCTCTAAAATAATGGTCTGGTCAAAAATATACCAACAGTTGTACATCACTGCTCCTGCTCTTTATTATTATGGCTACATGTTGGAATGCAACACTTTCAGCATATAATAAAAAAATACACTGATTTGAATATTAAGTTATTATCTGGCTACAATGCACATAAAGGACTGAATTAAAATTGATCAATACAATTTAATGCCCTCAAAGAGGTAACCATAACAAATTACAATGGTAACCTGTGGCTAGGAACGGAATGTCTTTTTACTGAGTTACAAGTAAGCAGAACATAAACACTTAAACCAGCATTTAACCTGTTTAAAAGCAGGTAGAGTGGCCATGGTATAACAGAGATAATCCCTGCAAAAGCATCTAAATATTATACAACACCACAATCTCTGCCTTGTCATACTTTTATGATACTGAGAAGGGCTTTAATCTTACATAAAGCAGGCATTGTGAAAGAATGAATACACTTTCCACAGTGTTTGAACTGAAAATGTACCAGCCTCTTGGCTTGTGTAACTTTGGCGTACAGCAATACAAAAAGATCACAATAGAGTCTGGAGAAAAAAAGACATCAGCACAAGGACACAAGAAATATCTCAACACACAGAATGCCATAATGCCACAAGTGGCACCAAGGACGAAGGACATAAAATGAAACCACTTAAACAGACAAAGTTACCAAGGCAACAGGAAGGTAAAGAAACAAGATTAT
>JAOVVH010000036.1:11690837-11708659 GCA_028566435.1 Scorpiodoras heckelii | reverse complement strand
TCCCACACTAAAATGACAGGTGTTTCAGTTTCATTGTCTAACCCCTGTATATATATATATATATATATATATATATATCTTTCTGGTGATACATTATCATATATAAGCTATAATAATAATTATAATCCACAAATCAAGTAACAGTTGATTGAGGGGGTTGCATATTAAATATAGACCGTGTGCGTACCTGTAGATGCTGAGGATGCTGAGTGGAGGTGGCTTGTTGCAGGTTTGGTAGGTGTCCTGCACTGGCTGAGGCAGCGAAGGCCGAGTAAAGAGCTGTTGATCCTGACTCAGATTAGAGCGGAAAGCTTTCCGAGTGGTGATTGCCTGCAGTGAAACTAGATGCAACAAAACAGCAAAGCTAATAATGAGTGAGCAAAAAAAAAAGTGTGAATATGTTAGAGTTAATCAAGCATAATTACACTATTGTAGGGGCACATGGACAGGCATCCATTATCATCCATTACACAAATGAAATGACTACTGAGGATAAGGCCATGATGACATTCAATTACCACAGAAATAGACACAATTATTGTTTAGTCACCATCAGCCAATATATAAGAATATAACAGCATGGTTTGTTGTACAGCTCAGACATAATTGCAATATATTCACAGATAATCCTGGTCCTCTCTTACCCTCTTCCTCTTTGGGATCCAGCTGGGTGACTTTGACCTGTAGTTTGTCCACTCTTTCACCAAGTGTATTCACCCTGTCTGCAAACAAGCTGGCCTCCACAAACAACTCACCAAACAAATCCTCTGCAAACCTGCCTGTGATATAATACAGATGTTCAAAGTCAGCCATAGCTCCACAGTTGGTCTAATATTACAAAAAAAGTGTCACTAGCCCACAGAGAGAAAGCTGGCAGAGGGAGAGAGGGAGCGAGAGCTGGCAGAGAGAGAGAGAGAGACTGACTCACTGAGGGAACCGAGCTGGCGGATGATGTTAGCCAACGTGATGTTAGTCACACACTCCAGCTCACTCTTTACCGCCGAGGGCAGGGTCTGACGGCACAGGTGCCGTGGCTCGATATTCCGCATCACCAAAGGCATGATGATAAATCAGTGACTCTCTTCCCTGAAAACACAAAACAGCACAAGAGAATGAGTGCCACAGATTCACGTCAAACTGTGCTGTTTCAGATCCTTTTTTCTGCTCATTCTTTATAGATGCTGCCCCTACAGACTTGCTTCTTTTTCCATGCCCATGGTGACATGTACAAATCCATCCCATTTATAAACACACAACTAAACTGTCTGGTGCAAAGCAGAACCAAAACTGCTGTGCATCCTTCTTTTTAGACACAGCTTACATCCTTAATTTTAGCAGCAAGTCTCCATCAGGCAGCACAATCTGTGTGGAAGTGTTTAAGGCATCAACCAATAAGGCTCCCTGCACAGGTTAAAAGAAAAGAAAAGGAATGAGAGTTCCCCTTCCCAACACAAATGTTACTCCAAATATAGAAAGACACATAGCCTGATTACAACTGCTTTGTGAGGTGGTACAAGTAAATTTTGCTACCATTCTGTAATCACAAAATTTTTCCCTACCAGAGGATTAGGCCCATTTTTGACTCCAACCCACAAGTGTGTGACTTTATTGATATTTGCCCAATGAGATGGCAAAGTCTAACTCGGCTGAACCACTGTGTACAGACACACAAAATGATGCTATGGAAAATACTTGGAAAATGAGGATACTTTAAATGACCAGTGTAGAGGAAAGAAACCCTGTCACACTGAACGCAAGGTTACAGAGCACCCAAATTTTCCTGGTTATTTCTAGATGAGGTCACTGGACCCTGGCCTTGTTAAAATGTGGAAGTTGTTCTGCCTGTAACAGTAATTGTGAATTGAAGTGAAACCAAGAATAAAAGGAAGCCAGGCAATATTTCTCTTTGCAGGTGACAGACAGCTTGTATCCATGTAAGAGTCTCTCTCGCCTGCAGCATTTATCTAATGAGTGCAGTAAAACCCTGGTGTCACTCTACCGACAAAAATACATACAACACACAATTACATTTAGTGATTTATACACAACAGAGCTGTATGGAAACAGCCAAAAGAACACCATTATTCGACTACTCTGACTATGAGAGCATGACAAAAATTTGTTATAGTACTGCGACTATTATACAGTTTACCTCTAGTTGCCTCTGGCTGACACTAAACTGGGCCTAGCTGACTCTAAGGCTAGCCTAGTACTCTAGGCTCTAACGTCAAAATGCTCATTATGGTAGTGATAAGTATAATTGAGCATTTTGACATCCTGGATTACAACTCCAGGGCAAAAGATCTCCAGGAGTTATATCGCCATTTTACACAAGATTAACTGTAGGCAAATAGCAAAGTTTTAAGAGTTTATTGTTTCCTTTTAAGTTTCAAATCATCTGACTCGGCTCCTGAGCAATTACAGAGTAAGTCTATGATGGTGCTGAGTGTTGGGGAAATATAAAAGTACTAAACGGTGAAACACAATCCCGTCTAGCAATAGAGTTGGGGAACAAACTGGAGGATTTAGATATCACACACATGCATGTGTGCGTGTGCATGTATGTGTATGTATGCATGTATATAAACAAAACCAGTGGTACAGGCCTACTAATCTGTTATTCAGCCCACCTATGGAAATGGATTTATACATGAATTACATGGATTTATACATGAAGCTATATGTACAAATCCCATGAGAGGAACACAGAAAACATACATCCACTGTAGTGTCTAAACAAGCTTTACTCCGCACACGCCCAGGTTTTGTAATCTAATACTTGTTATGACTTTGCTCAGCTATTCTGTGTTGTAGACAATGAACACGCATCCCTGCACTACACATTAGTGTCCCTCCAGCCTACAGGAACACTTCATGAGGTTAAAATGAGTAACAATCTGAGGTGTAGTGACTTTAATTACTATAACTACAACCTCCTGGACAAGTCTTTCTGCTTCATCATTATACAGTTAACTAGGGTTACCAAATTCTGGCGTATCACAGCCTTCAGATGAAAGGTTCGAGTTGATAAAAACATTCGTATTAGCTCGAACAAAACTAAGCATATAAACGATATGTCTGGGATAAATCCCTGCTCCAAGACACATGAACTGAATATGCAGCAAGTTTACAGTCATCTCACAACCCCCGAACACTGCCTGAGCTAATATTAACTACAGTAGGCTTAAAGTGCGAGTCACAGATTTCAGACATCAAACAGGGTTAATTCGTGAGGAAGATTTTACATGGGGTGGGCAGGGGGTCACAAGTGAAAACTATGACACAGTAGACTACTGAAAACATCCGGGTTAATTTTAGTTACTTTCAGAAAGTAAAACATCGCGGCCCACCCTGACCGTCCAGAGCAGGAAGTGAGTTGTTAGCTAGTCTGGCTAGCTAGTTATACAGAACCAACTGACTCAACTAGTTTGTAAAAGTGAAAAATAAGGAAAATAACATCACTTACCACGGATTAAAACAGTGTGTCCTCGCTGCCTGGCAGTGTTTGTGCTTTTACAGCTACCTAGCTAGCTTAACATTACTTCACTTTTTGCTGCTACTTTCCAAGTCGATAAAAAAATGTCCGCATTTTCCGTCACAAGAGCTGTCGGTCACAGGAGGCGAGGTCCCGGGTTTTCTAACTTTCCATTGGGCGACGCGAGCGAAAGGAGACATATCATTGGGTGAAGCAGCTGTCAACTTAGTAAGTAAGGGGCGGGGTTATAAATCAGGGCTCCGGGCTCCACCCGTGCGGGTTAAAAACATCTGCTGCCTGCGCAGGGAGTGGCGCTCAGTGCTGATTACCGGGGCTTGTTCTGACACATCCGAAACATGGCGAAATCTTTGCGCTCCATACATACTGATTAAGGTTAAAGCTGGCAGGACGCAAAACATGACAGCACTTTGACGCTGACCATTTTACAAACCAACGTAAAAGAACGCTTTGTTCATGAAAAGGAGTGCACCAGCAACACCTCTTCAAGTGAAGACAAAAACTAGGAACAGAAAATGAACAGAAAACTACCAGGAATTCAGAAAACTAACTAATTCAGCCTACTAATCAATTACACATAGGCTTTAGATGAAAATTCATCCACACACATTACTGAACCCATGACACACTGAAAGTCCTTTCAGTTTAAGCATACACTGCTGCATTTTCTGCACAGGAAGTTTTTGTTTATTTTCTTTGTATCCTATAACATTTGAGACCAAATGCACAGAAGGTTTTGTAATAGTATGCAGTCAGACTGTGTGTAAAGCAGTTTCAGCCACTATTTAAAAAATATATATATATAATGACATTCTTACCACCCGGAGTTTGCTTGCTTTGTGTAAAAATAATAAATAATGATGAAAGATTGATTAAAAATGATCACACTCTATTATGTGACACTCATATAACACACTAGAGCAATCTTACTGCAGTGAAATACAAATATAAGAACCAAGAACAAATAAAGCACATTAAAATTTTCCTCAGGTTTAATGTTTTTAAAAATTGGTTGAGTAAACCGTACATACCGGTATTCTGACAAATTGTTCTACCTATTGAGACCGAGAGGTTTTTTTTGCGCATGCGCACTTCACTTTTGGCATGCCCATTTCTTCCTACATTTTAATGCTGGACGTATCTGATCATTAGATAGCATATCAGAATAGGCCACCAATAGTCTTATATGACTGCAACTAAATGTGTGTTTTTTACCAGCTGGATTTCTATACACATAGGCTATGCAAGCTCGATAATTTCACTGCCATATCTATTTGGTCCATTTACTATTAATGTGTTTGCCAGCAAATGTCATGGTTGGTAAATGTAATGAGAAAGCTACATAGTATATACAAAGACCGAAGTGTACACTCCTAACGTAGACATGATAAGTATTTACCTCTGTGATTGCAGTACACACAGCTGTAACCTAGTTTGATCACTAGAGGGCGCTTCACACATCGCACAACGGGCAAGTAAAAGAAAGTCATTGACTGCAGGAAAAGTCTAACAAAGTATTATTCAGTGCCTGTTTTTACCACATCGATAATTAAACTGGAAATGCATAATATCTACAAACAGAAATATTATCTTAGTCAGTTTTATCTATGGGTTTAGAATAGTTTTAATTCCCAGTACAAAGCATTTCATTCATTTCTACAATAAAGTGTGTTGACTGACAGATCATATCAGTAAAATATATTCTATTCCAATATCTACTCACATGGATCAGTCAGCTTGAGTATAGTTTATAATTTGCCCGTAAACTCTATATAGATATGCGTCTAGCTGTGAAATGCTGAATAAAAAGTATTTCATTTACAAAATCGGGGTGCTGCAGCTTCCCCTAGTGGAATACAAAAAATGATATTTTTCTTATCGTTGATTAATTAAATTAATTATTCTGTTATATTTAAACATACCGTAAGTTGGGACTTGTTGGGACATTAATTAGTGTCATTGAGTGCAACTAAAAATCAAATCAGTATCATACTGGAGTTGCATGCATAAAGCGTTATTTACTTTCTCCCTCTAGATTTAAAAAGTTTAGAGCGTTAGAACCATTACCCACAAAAGAACCCTGGGAGGAACTCTTTTCTGAGGAACTAGAGTATAGGTAGTGCAATATCTCTATAAATAATATCAGATTTATTCATGGATGAAGCCTTGAAATAAAGTCTAAGACATAATTTTACTGTAATTGCATCAGATATGTGAAGAACATATGGATAAAATAGTTCAATTCTGTGCAACATGAAATATTATGGAATAATGAAAAAGGAAATAGGCATATTAGGTATTAGTATTTTTTTATTTAGTTGTCAGATTTGACAAATTGATAAAGGTGTGAAAGTAGATCTCAATCACAATCTCACACTCCAATCTCACCCTCAGCTATACCTATCCTTGCCAAATAGTATGTTCTTGTACAAAATACTTCAGTGTCAACAAAACAACAACAGCAATAACAACAACAGCCCAAGTCACTTTATGTTTCCTCACACTGTGCATTTGCAACAGTTTCCTTGATAAGTCTGAAGACTTGCTGTTTACTGTTTGAATTGGTCACCCATCCTAATCCAGCCAAGTTTGTATGAGCTGTGTGTATTTGGCTGTTCTTGTCTCAGAACAGTGTGTCTTGGCCCAGGAGCTGAGTGGGTCAGGCGGAAACCTGAGCTGTGCAGAGCACTCAGTACTGTGTAGCAGAATCACACTACTTCTGCCTCGGTCCCACCCACTTCAAACCCCACCCACTGTAGATGTACAGTCTAATGACTGAGAGTTCCATCCTGCACCCAACTCTCCAACACATGCCATTCTGCACGCTCCAGATCTGCCAACAGAACATGCACCTGTAAGTGCAGAAACATGTGAAAGACACAGGTAGTGAGACACAGGGAAAGCAGGTAAACAAGCAAATAACGGAGCATATACACTACTAAAGTTCCACCATGCCCCCAAAAATAAAGACAGTATTAGGTGCTACAAGTATGATATCAGTAGCAATATAGTATTATAGTGATTAGGATCACTATATCATAATTATTGATTAAGGCAAGGCATTTGTTTCACTCAAACAAACAAATTTAAAAGTAAGCATAACCAATGGGTGCAATACACTGCAATACATTTTACTCTTATTATCTACTGTATTTTACAAAATGATATAGAAAGCTTTCAGATATGTTATTTCCACAGTGTCTTTTCAGGCCACAAGCTTCAGGAGCTTAAAAGCAATATGTTTCTGTGTGTATACACACTTCGCCTGGATTAATTCATATGAAGATGCATGATTTTAGCGTTTTGCTTGAAACAGATATTTGCAAATAAACTTTGACTTTATTCCACACTCACTCAGTTTAACAAAACAGAATTACATGAGCATTTAAAATGTAATTAGGAATAACAAATAATCAAAAAAGACAATTTTAAAGTATAAGCTCAAGTTTAAACGTATACAAATCTAGATAAATAATAATAAAATAATAAAAACAAGATAAAATAATAGATGGGATTGGTCATTTTCTGTTTCTCTCTGTAATCGTTTTGGGACGCTATAATTGGCAGAACATCCTGGTTTGCCGGAAGGGTGGCAACTAGTCCCTAAACGGTGAACTGAGAAGGCTGAAGCCAAAGTCTCTGCACAGTTACTTCTCTTTTGGAGTGTGGACACTGAAAGGACTTTCAGTCATCCTGATAAGTAGAGTATGCTCTGTCAATGATGATTCAGCAGGCTTGTTTCTGAACACGCTCTTCGTGCTTTGACAGAGCTTGTGTCAGATTTCTATGCTATGCTAGGCAGGTATACTCTAATATGGGATGAATATATTCAGTGTATGTTGTTTTCAAATCTGAAGTGGTCAGCCTTCCTCAGTCACCTCAGGAAATGTAGTTTGGTGTTACTGCCAAAATAATCAAAATACCTTTGTGTGATTCCCGACAGGAAGGGAAATGGTTCTGATTTCTCAGGCTGCAGTACGTGGTACTGGATTTGACTATGAGGCCAGTGATAGCCTGCCAACATTATTTAGCTAGCTAAAGGGAAGAACATCTCTCTCTCTCTCTCTCTTTCTCGCTCTCTCTCTCTCTCTCTTATATATATAAATATATATACACATACACACACACATATCCACAACTGTATTATTCCTATTACAGTGAGATGTGAGTGCAGGTTTATAAATGTCTATTTTATGATATCTAATCTTATCTGTATGTTATATTTCATTTGTGTTCTCTTGCCTTACCTTGTTTCTAAGACTGGAGTGTGAAGACATATGATATATCAGAGATGCTATAAGATGCATATACTGTATATGTATATATGACCCTCTGACTGTGAATTACTGTGAATTAGTGTAACAGGTTGCCAGAGACACTCACAGCAGCTCAGAAACACAATATCTTAAAGCATTGTGCTCCTATGACACAGTGATCTTTTTTTTCTTTTAACAACATGACACTGCTACTTTAATTAATATTTGTTGAAAGTACCTACAGTGGAATGGATATATGGTGTATAGGAGGAATAAAATATGCATATAGAACATAGAGCATTGAAAATGAGGTATTATAAGAAACTCGTATGTTCCCCATGGAGAAATCGCAGCCTATGTCTAATGATCAAAGATTAACAACAACACGCCTATATATTCTCTGAGGGCATCACATCTCTATGTGAGTCACCAGACACTGTTGCCATGGTAGCCATGCGTGACCACAGACATCTCCATGGCGATAAAGTATCAGCCAGGGGATTCTGTGCTGCCATCAGAATGAAAATGAGAAAAGAGATGTGTGACAGTACCCTGCTGTGGCCCAGTGAGTCCATGATGTCCACCAGGCTGTGAGGTATAGTCCCCAAA
The DNA here is from genome assembly GCA_028566435.1 of Scorpiodoras heckelii. Taxonomy (NCBI): domain Eukaryota; kingdom Metazoa; phylum Chordata; class Actinopteri; order Siluriformes; family Doradidae; genus Scorpiodoras; species Scorpiodoras heckelii. Next base: position 11,700,301 of record JAOVVH010000036.1, on the reverse strand, counting down.
ACTCCCCTGTGGGGTCAAACGTGGGGGCGTCTCCAATCATGCCAGACTTGATGGTGCTGGACAGATCTATATCCAGAGCCAATACCGTGTTTGTGCCAAGTACTAGGGTCAAAGTGATGCACCTCACTTGCACTGCAATCCTTCCAATCCAGACTGCAAAGGAGTAAAAAATGAACAGGTCAGGTTAGAACCTTTAATTCATTCATTCATTCATTCATTCATTTATTCATCTTCAGAGACACTGGGCATGAGGTGAGGAGCCATGAAGAAAAAACACTACCTGCTGCACCACCATGCTGCCAAGAATCTTTAACTGTTCTACACTAAGATTTAACTATGTTTTTAAAATGTTAATTGTGTAAACCTCTAATCAGAAGATTGTAAGTTCAAAGCATGATGATACCACAGCCAATCATGGCCAGAGCCTAGAGAACAAAAAATAGCATTCTCTCACGCCCCTGTAAATAACAGATATGCTAGCCAGTCATGGGTGTCTGTGAGCTCATATGTGGAAGAGGGTAGAGAGCACTTTTCCCAGATGTGATATGCTGCATTAGCAGCGATTTGAAAATTATGGCTGGCTGGCTTCATATGTCTTATGTCTCAGGGGATGCATCTGTCAGCCTTCATCCTCCATTATTGGTATAGCTGTCATATGTTATGTGAGAGCTGTCTGGTGGGTGGGAATTGGCAGGTGAACAATTGACGAGAAAGTGGGAATATAATATATTCAATTATTTATATTCCCTATGTATAAAGAGAACTGTGATTCATTCCTGTGGTCCCCATTAGAATAATTTCATTTCAGACCCACTGTCAAATATTTTGTTATTATCTTTAAAAAAAAATGTATCCACAGTATAAGAACATATTTACCTGAAAGAGTAAGCGACACAAGGATGGCCACTGGCCAAGCAATTCATGCACAGAGCCTCTGAACTTTCCCCAGCATATGCAGACCCAGACTCACCAGAACCCTGCCATCTGGAACAATTCACCTGAGAAAGCAAATCACAAGGAGAGACTGTAGTGTTTGTGTTGGGAATTCAAGTATCCCCTAAGAGAAGAGCAATTAGACCATTCTGACCTTGTAAAGATGTTTGGCTGGTCTCCATGCAGAACAGCATGTTTTCACAAAAATACAGGTTTTGTTTGAAAAAAAAATTAGCCAAAAGATTTACTTTGGGTTACTGTGGGTATACAGTTAACAATAAGCTGAGATGGAGGCATAGTTTTATTGGGTAATACAAAAATCAATGTAAAAAAGGACTTGTATGTGCACATATGTGTTTCAGTATTGTTTGAAAGGACACATACCTCTGGTGTAGTAATGAATTGGATCAGACGCTGCACTTCAGCAGTAAAAGATGGTTGTCCCGATGCCCAAGGCTGAAGCCCAAGTTTTCTGTCTGTGGCCTGCACAAACAAATCCACAGGCCTCTCGAGTTTGTGTCAAATTTCACAGGCCTGTTTTCTCTCTCTCTCTCTCTCTGTGTGTGTGTGTGTGTGTGTGTGTGTGTGTGTGTGTGTGTGTGTGTGTGTAATAAAATAAGAAGCATTTCTGAAGTCTTTTTTTACATTACTTTTGGATGGGTGGGGTGTAAAACAGCTCTGGCAGCTGAAGTAGTTGGGGCTTGTTTTGGGGTCATGCAATGTGTTTTGTCCATGTCTGAAACGTAACAGGGCTCTTGACTAACTGTATTTGTCTGTTTTTGAGAGAAATGGTTAAAAATAGAATAATGGATCCCTCATCACAATCCCCTGAAACAAACAAAAAAACCAGCTTCTCAGTCCAGTGTAGTAGCCATGGAGACAAAATAGAGGAAAAGATTAGTCACAGAGAGGAAATAAACATCTCTGTGATTCATTTAGGAGGGATTCCCTTTGCTCTAGCCTAGTTTGGTTCTCCAATGATATGCAAGTAAACAAAGCTACACCAGCAAATATGATCAATCGGGCTGCTTAAAAATATAGACTTTTCGTTGAGCTTCTTGGTGGTTCAGACTTTCAGCAGTGTTTACCTGGCGAGTGTTCAGCTCGTTTCTCGTCGGTGCAGGCGCGCGGTCGTGCCGCTGTCTGTTCACTTGGCCAAAGTTCCGCCGCGGTGTCCGAGCGTCCAGACACGCTGGAGTCTAATGATCCGGATTCGTGACTGCTTATACTGATAACGATGAAGTCGGGTGCAGAGGAATCGCGCGGCACTATCAGACCGACCAGAAGCTGGAGGAGGAGCAGCAACATGGACAGAACAAGCATGAAAACACTTTGCACAGAGCTGCTGCATGCGGTCATTCTTCCCCACCCCGAGTGAAACAGTGCTGCATAACGGAGAGTCAGAGCCTCTGTGGTAAACTCCACAGCTCCAGGGCAGTAAGGACAGAGGAGCATGCTGAGCTGCTTTCCCACTGGTGTAAGGAGTAGCTAGCACATTCTTCCCCCACTATACACAGCACGCACTCAAAGGCACGTAATCTCATGCCATTAACTGGCTAAATATTAGACGAGCGAAATATCAGTTTGCAGAAACTAATTTAACCAGCATATATTTTACAGTTTGTCCTGAAAGACCCCATACAATTAGCTACCAGTCAAAGAGTGCCCAGTTCAGCCGATTAACAGATACTCTTATAAAACATACTCTTAATAAGAATTATAAGAAATAGTAAGATTAAAATAATTAGAAATGTGCAAAAAAAAAGTTGATAAATACGATTTATATTACAGTTCAGTGCAAATGTTTGCAGTTGTGAAGCAGCAAAGTTAGAGCTGAGGTGCCGGAAACTTGTTGCTTTTTTTTTTTTTCCAAAATATTTGCTTTTTTCATTTTGTCTCACTATTATGCAATGCAGCCTAGTGCACTCAGCTATACGTAAACAGCCCCAGACATGGGACTTATCATAAAATGTAGCTGATCGAAAAGATGTCTGCTGATTTCAGAAAAAACTGTCCTGTTTCGTGCGTGCTGCAGAACGTCACACTTTAGTGTCAAGATTCAATTTGCAAAGTAATGTGCGGACCTATAGGCTATAATACTGGTAAAAATCAAACCAAGTCTAATATATGAAATTACATAGAATATAAATATGCAAAGTCTTGTTTTGTCTTCCCGCTTCTCTTTGCTCCTTATTCTCTGTTCTGCACGCGCTTGTGTCCCCGTTTGAACCGCGCGCACTGCATCAGGGTCTGACGCCGTGAAGCCTCGCCTCGTACAGAAGAGCCCGAGTGGTGCTGAATGTCAACGAGGCACTGAGAGTCCAACACACACACACACACACACACACACACACACACACACACACACACACACACACACACACACACACACACACAAAGATCCTAATGCTAAAACTGATACTGCAGTCAAACAGGCTGCACAAACCACAGCAGCCCTATCCTACAGTACCTTTATGCGCATTCATGGTTAATTGTGTATTTTTACTGGGACTGTTTTTTTAATAATTCGAAGTTTAAACATTTTAATTCCTGCCATTTCTAAACTACTGAGTTACAGTCTATTTTACAGTAATTTTCTGTAATTATCTACTGATCAACTAGAATTAAAATTAATTAATTGTTTAATTAAATACTTAATCCTTAATAAATATTAAAACAAATAGATCTGTTTACAACTTATTATTCCTGGCATTATTATTATTATTATTATTATTATTATTATTATTATTATTATTATTATTATTATTATAACTAAAACGTTTTTATTATGACTGCTGACTTCTGAGCACCTCATACATAATTTATGGTTTGTCATTTTGAAAGATGACAAATGGTTATTCAGACATGGTATATTTTATTATTATTTCATTAAATGGCACACAGTATAAAATCTTCACTGTCACTTTTGTGTGAAAGTCGTATAAAGAATTCAGTTGAGCATTTCAGTGTAGCGTCAGACAGTGGATAGCTGGGCTTCAAGCCAAAAGTTTTGTTGGTCAAAAGATATACCTTTTAGGGATGTTATGTGGTACAGAACAGAAAATGTGCTTGAACCCCATTTAGACATTAAGAAGTACACTATTTGGCCAAAGGTTTGTGGACATTGGACCATCACACCCATATGTGCTTCTTGAACATCCCCTCTTTGTTGCCATAATAACCTTCACTGTTCTGGGAAGGCTTTCCACTAGATTTTAGAGTATAGCTGAGGGGATTTGTGCTCATTCAGCCATACGAGCATTAGTGAGGTCAGACATTGATGTTGGGTGAGGAGGCCTGGGGCCAAAGTGAGTGGTCCAATTTATCCCAAAGTTGCTCAGTAGGGTGTGGTCAGTGTTCTGTGCAAGCCACTTTAGCCTTGACAAACCACGTCTTCATGGAACTCGCTTTATGCAAAGGGGCATTATCATGCTGGAACAGATTTGGGCTCCTTAGTTCCAGTGAAGGGAGATTGTAATGCCACTCCATATAAAGACATCTATACAACTCTGTCCTTCCAGCTTTGTGGAAACAGTTTGGGGAATCTTACATATAGGTGTGATGGTCAGGTGTTCACAAACTTTTGGCCATATAGTGTATACAGTGCTTGATGTGTTGGTCTGACAAGACATTTCCTCTCACCTTGAACAATCATTATATTCTGCCAATAAATTGCTGTGCTATGACAGTTAGCCTTCAAAGGCATTGGTAGTTTAAGAAAAACAAGCCTGTTAGTATTCTATACAGTTTATTAGGGAGGACACCACATATTAGAGGTTGTCCAGACACAAAACAGAAATGCAACTTGAAAACTACAAGTGATTTTAGGTACAAATCATATAAAAATAAGCAGAAGGCTAAACTTTGTTTTTGTTTTAATTTGTAAGCCAAATGTTGGTTATTGTTATGTATTATATGTTGTTTATGTTTTTTCCTTAATTTGGCATACAAATTTCCACTGCACCTTGTCATCTCCACCTCCTCATGTCCTACTGTCATTTCTGTCACAACAGTGTTTTTAAATGTATATTTTATATATATGTCCATATTTTCACATTTTTAAGTCACAATTGTTTTAGAATGTTTTGACAAATTTTGGTTAGTTTTAAATTCAACTAACATTGAAGCTCATCTTTTGATATTTGTAATTGAAATGTTCTATAATAGCATCTGTAAGATTAAAAAAGGCCCATGGGGCCACTCACTGGTCAAACCAACTGTTATTTTTTAATATATTGTTCAAGTTGTCAAGCACGTAAAGTGGAAGTAACCCACAAACATTTCACATTTCATGTAAGTACACTGACAGAGCATGGTAAAACTTACATGATTAACAGAGTATGCTACCTATAGGTTTGATTCAGTTAATAATAGATATTTTTTATTTTGAAGTTCTAAGTTAGTGTGGATAAATTATTCAATTTATCTTTAAAGACTGGGTTTTGCTTCCTTTGAAATATTTGTTCTGTGCAAGTTCTCATATTTTCCTTTCCACTGTTTATGTTGTTAACATCAAAATGGCGATATATAATGTTTGTATGTAGCTCAGAAAATGTAGCCCACAACTGTACATTCATTCACCCTCATTAACCATTTTATCATGATAAGGGTCACAGTGGATCCAGAGCTTATTCTGTATGCAAGGTAAGAGAATTTAACCCAGTTGGGTCACCAGGCAATCCACTGACCTGCATGTTTTTGGACAGTGGAAGGAAACCAGTGAATGCAGAGAAAATCTATGTAAACATGGGGAGAACATGCAAAATTCTGCAGAGGCACCAAGTTGAGCTCAGAATTAATCCAGGGGCCCTGAAGCTATGAAGCAGAAATGCTACCCCCTGTACAACTGTGCTGGTCACCAAAACACGTTAACCGACCAAAAAAGTGTAAGCAAATTCAAAAACAACAGTAAATCAGAAAACACAGCAATAAATCAAAACAACAGCAAATCTAGAAATACAACAGCAAAATCGAAAACACATAAATATTGCCTAAAAAAAGAAACTGATCATCCTTATTTAATATCACATGCTTGATGATTGGCTTCAGTATGCGTCAGTATGAGAGACAGCAGAAAACAGACAGCTAGAGGATGTTTACAGTTAGATCAATTATGAGCCAAAATGAATACTGCTTTTTAACTTTTTAATTCCTGCCATGTTTAAACCATTCAGTTATGGTCTATTTTACAATAATTTTCTATAAGTATCTACTGATCAATTAAAATTAATTAATTGTTTAATTAAAATTTAATTTAAAACAAAAAGATCTGTTTACAACTTATTATTCTGGGCATTATTATTATTATTATTATTATTATTATTATTATTATTATTATTATTATTATTATTATTATTATTAAGCCAAATGTTGGTCTAACACTTAAAACCTGCCTAACTAAGCCAGGTTATTTAGAAAGAATTATTCCTCACAATAATAAGTATCCTTGAAAAAAAATTTTTTTGGCTAGGCTAAGATAACAGTCTGAAAAAGAGCATTTCTTTTTCTCTGTGATAGTCACACACTGTGTCCAATCAGCAACAATGTCATGTTCATTAAGGACCTATTCTTTACATTTGGAGTTCATTCTGATGTTTCTGAATTTGCTTCTGTGTTTTTGGTTATGTTGTTGCATTTTCTGATTTGCTGTTGTGTTTTGGTTTGTTACGCACCATACCCAGTGTCTCTGCTGCTACCAATGCTATTATAACCCTATTACAACTCTATTGCCTTAAAAATAATACAAACCCCACTTCCAAAAAAACCCCAAATGCAATAAAAAATTGTAATTTGTTAATTCACTTGAACCTTTATTTAACAGACAAGGACAAAGAAAAGATATTTAGTGTTTCCAATTACAAACAATTTTATTTGGTAAATATAAACAAATTTAGAAATTGATGCCTTAAACACACTCAAAGAATGCTGGTACAGAGCCATGTTTACCACTGGGTAAAATCACCTTTTCTTTTAAATATACATTTTAATCGTTTGGGAATTGAAGATACTATTTGATGCAGTTTTGCAAGTTATATTTTTGCCCATTCCTGCTGTATACAAGAATTGAGCGGCTCAATAGTCCAGACACTGTTGTCTGATTCTCTTCTTCATGATGGGCCAAACATTTTCAATATGAGACAGATCTGGACTGAAGGCAGGCCTGTCAAGCACACGTCTATGTCTATGTCAATGTCTATATCTACAAACCCACACTGTTGTAACTCATGCAGAATGAGGCCTGGCATAGTCCTGCTGTCTTTGACAGCAGCATATGTCTCTCCAAAATACCAATATGAGCCTCCACATCAATGGTACCTTCACGTATATGCAGATGAGCCATGCCGTGGGCACTGATGCACCCCCATCACATCACAAATTGCAGGTTTTTTCACTTTTCATTGGTAACAGTGTGGATGGTCGTTTTTATCTTTTTCGTGTAGAATCTGATGTCTGTTTTTCCCAAAAACAAGATGAAATGTGTCCATCCCAGATGACTTTGGGCTCAGAGAACTCGCCAGTGTTTCTGTGCAAAATTAGTATGGCTTTCTCTTTGCATAATACAGTTTCAGGTTGCATTTCTTGATGCAGTGGACTGTGTTAAGTGACAATGATTTTTCGAAGTACTCCTGCGCCCATGTGGCTATGTCCATAACATTATCAAGACAGTTTCAAACAATACCATCTGAGGGTTCAATGGTCATGCACATTCAGCAGTGGTTTCCACCCTTGACCTTTATACATCAAAATTTCCCCTGACTCCCTGAACCTATTCATGATATTATGAACTGTAGATCGTGAAAGACCTAAATTCTTTGCAATCTTGTGCTGAGAAACATTGTATACGAACTGACTGACAATTCTCACACAAACCTTGGCACAAAGTGGTGAACCACAACCCATCCTTGCTTGCAAAGACTAAGCCTTTGGTGGATGCGCCTTTCAAACTCAATCTTGATGACCTCACCTGTTACCAGTTAAACTGATAAATTGAGTGTGTTGCAGACGTCAATCTTTAAATTTGTTTATATTTAACAAATAGAATTAAGTTCATCATTGAAAACACTGAAAATCTTTTCTTTGTCTGATCAAAGGTTCAAAGGTGAATTAACAAATTACAGATATTAGTTTTTATTGCATTTTTAGAAAGTGTCCCAACTTTTCTGAAAATCAGGATTGTAGATTTCTTAATCATGTACTTAAATAAGGATTTTATGGATAAAGCTATATTTTGTAATTTTTTAATCTCTGTTTTGCCTGCTTTGTCTTATGTGTAACATTCTCACACCACTCTGCATCACTCCAGAGAGCAGAGGCAGGACAGAGTTAAGCAATGATAAGAACAGAATGTGTATTTAAATATTCCCACCTTAGATACAGTATATGGAACAGACAGATACAGTATTTCATCACAAAAAAATCACTGTACGACACAGCAGACCACAAGAAATAGGAACAGTGGAGAGAGAAAAAAAGGAGGGGGAGCAGTATGAGTAGGAGAATAGGTATTGTCCACACCCTGAGTTCCAGACCTCCATGCTCAGAAAGACTGGCCTCTCAGCACCTTTGCCAGAGCAGCATCTTTGGGGTCAGTGCATGAGTGTCTGTCCTCCTGACAGAAAATTACAAAAATACAGAGACAAGAACTGGGTGTTGGGCAGGGTATGACCATGCTGCAGGCCGTGATCAAGAGCAGGGAAAGAAGGCATTTGATTCAGACAAACCCCACTGAACAAAACCATACCCTTGCTTAAAATGACTGCAATAACAATTTGCACAGGATCAAGTGGAACCATTCAGAATTTAAAGTCACTTATAAATTGACATCACCTCTTACATATCATAACAGAAATTCTGTAACATTCTCATGATAATTTGGTAATAAATTTACAGCCTTTGTAAAACTTTCTCCACTTCTGTAATTGCTATACATAGTTATTTATATCATTGCATTGTTATTTCTGGTGTTGAGGTGGCTGGTGTGACTTATGTACAGATGCTGGTATTTTGGAGCAGACAGCACATAAGGTGGGATAAGGGGGATAAAGTCTGTGTATGGGCAGGGTCACCATCAAACCCCTGCAAAGGTGGTAGATTCTGGGGAGTAATAATTCACTGTTTATTGACATGGCCAGAGATGTTGAGACTAGAAGAGACAGATAGACACAGAAAGAGAATCAGAGCAGAGGAAAAAACAGAGAGATCAGTGTGAAGTCCAAAAACCTTTTGCATGATCTCTCATGTCAGATTAAACAACCATTGCAGGCATATCTGGGTTTCTGTTTAAATGAGTAATATTTGTATTCCGAGGATTTCTGCAGGTCAGTGGAGGAGTTCATCTAGTTGACATAATCAGTATGTCCATCCATCCAGGAAAAAACTCCACCCAAGCTTCATAACTGGTCTTGTGCATGTAGGAGCATCTATGTGTGTATGCATGTGCTGTTGCAATTGTTTTGTGTGTGTGTGTGTGTGTGTGTGTGTGTCTGTGTGTGTGTGTGTGTGTGTGTGTGTGTGTGTGTGTGTGTGTGTGT
>JAOVVH010000036.1:11657301-11667431 GCA_028566435.1 Scorpiodoras heckelii | reverse complement strand
CACACACACACACACACACACACACACACACACACACACACACACACACACACACACACACACACACACAGTGATGTAGATCAAGTCAGCTTTGCTGCATGCCCCAAATCCCATTACACCCACCCAACCTTCCCCTCTCTCTGTCTCTCTCTCTGTCTCTAACTCTCTCTCTCTCTCTCTCTCTCTCTCTCACACACACACACACACATATATACAGAGGCACACATGCACATGTACACACACACCCACACCACACACTGTCTCCTAAGCCAGGGTCAAAGGTGAAAGCTCTCCTAAAACCAGCTCTGTCAGCCAGGCAGGGAGACAGATGGAGAGAGGGAAAGACACAGAGACAAAGAATGAGGGATGGAGAAGTGTGTGTGAGAGAGAGAGAGACAGACAGAGAGAGAGAGAGAGAGAGAGAGAGAGTAAAAGAGAAGAGCAAAAAGAGTAAGAGGAGCAGGAAAGCAGGATAGAGAGTGTAGTCTCATGGAATGTGTGAGATGTATGCATGTATGTGTGAGGTTATGTATGCACTGTCGTAGTGCTTACATCTGTAGCATCTTGAGTCATTCTGAAGCATGTAAGACTATGGCACTGAATGTAAGATGGCAGAGACATGACGGTTTTGACAGCTACCACCAAGGTCATGCTGGATCTCTCTTCTCTGCCAATCAGAAGTCTCCAGGTGGTGTGGCCTTCTAAATTTTCTTTAATAAAGGTCGCCATGGTGACCAGAGCTGTCTGATAGACACCCACACACACAAACATGCACACACACACACACACACACACACACACACACACACAAAATGCATACCCTTGAAAGCATGTACTGAAATACAGAAACCACCAAATTGGCTACCATTTCAGTGTGCAACTGGGCCATGGTGCAAATATTTGAAAAATAAATAAATAAAATAAATAAACAAATAAACAAAAAAAAGCCCTTGCTGAAGTCTCCATGGGAATTTATTTTCCAGGTCATTTTTGTGATCTGGGATTGTTCGCACATAACCAACATGTGTTCCAGTGTATGAAAAGCATGCATACACTTACTACTGAATGTCTGAGCTTGAGTCAAGGTATGTCCAAACCAGCACACTACGGCACTACACTATACAGTGTGTCAAAATAGTATGCAACTTAAGTAGCTGTGTAAATGAAGATGCTGTGGCCCCTGACAAACCCATCCACTGAGCTCGTTGGCCCAGAATGTTAGGGTCCTCTACCACCACCACCACCACCACCACCACCACCCTACACCCCGTCCTCAACCTTCATCCACCTTTAAGGTACCCCTGCGTCCACCTGTAAAAAGGTAACTAATGTGTCACGATTCAGGATGTTAGAATGCGGTCTTGCATGTTTCACATGTACAAAATGTGTTGTGGAAAATATTTTAAAAAAAGGAAAAGGAATCAGACAACTCTAAACTTTAATTGGCATCTGCGGATGTACTGCATAGCCAGATAGAAAGAGCGAGAGAGAGAGAGAGAGAGAGAGAGAGAGAGAGAGAGGCGGGGGGGGGGCAAATTATCTAGACTAATCAAGAGAGCCATAGGCGGGCTTGAGAGCGGGCGAGCGCGTGAGTCTGCTATAACGTCTAACCGTAATAGCAACCAAAACAGCGCCAGACGCACGCGCCAAATCACAGATTTTTAACAGCGCTTAAAAATTTGTTCAGCAATCATCCATGTCTCAAAATGCATGTAACAATTGGTATTTATCCCCAAATCTATTTGCGAGATCATGGTACACTCCTGCAGAAATGTCCCTTATAACGCAGTATAATCATTTCCCTATGACAGATGTGAGGCTACAGGAATCCACAATGTGAATGAGGAGCGGGCGGAATGTATGAAGCGCTCCCAGAGCGCGTGTGCGCAACTGACCTATGAATGGCAGCGATGAGGTTAATGGAAATTCAACAGAAAACACAGACCCCTCTCCAAATTCCGAGCGGCTCGGGGCAAGACTAGGTTATGCAAATGTGGACTGTGAAGGCAGACGCCGCGCAACTCACTCACCGGAAGGCGAACCGCACTTCACGCTCCGCGCTGCTGCAGCGGCGCCGCTGAGCTCCTCACGCGCGCACCGACACCAATCACAGCGATCAGCGCCAAAACACCGGGACACGCAGCCGCTTCAGCCTCACAGGTGCCCGCGCGCAGAACGCGCTCCACAGCGTGACCGCTTTCGGGCATCTCCCACTCGGCTGTCTGCCGTCTTGCGACGCTCAACCAAGCTGTTCTCTGTCAACATCTGGTGAAAGGGGTAAAAACTCTAAATGATGAAAAAAAAAAAAAAAAAAAAAAAAAAAGGATAGTCTAGCGTATGAAAAAAGCGCCTGTTGTCGTTGCTACACTTGGATGAAAACGCATAAATGTCAAAACGCGTGAAATCGTGCGCCGCAGTTTGACGCCGATGCGCCCGGGGATGGAGACGCGAGTCAGATAGCAGTGAGCGCGTTCCTGCGCCGTTTCTCTTCCCTCTGCAAACCCCCTGACTCCACGCTACCTCGCCAGCGCGAAGTGCAAACGTGCGTAACAGCAGCTTCTGGGCTTCCGTAGAATCTTAGAGCCAGCGATTCCCTGCTGGGGGACTCTGGGTACTGAAGTCTTTGCGTTTTTGTTCTCTTTGAAATATTCACTTGTGTGCAAAACAAGAAAAGATGGGTATGATTCCAGGACCCCTAAGCAAACAAGGGCCCCAAGGGGACTGTAGGGAACGAAAATTGTTTAAACAGGGGACATTAACCATTCACGGGGCACAAAAATTGTACTGGCACCCTGATGCAATGTTGTTTGATGAATGTTGTATTTTATATTAGTTAGGAGAAATACAACTGCACACTCTTAGAAGAAAAAAATGTTAAAGCCAGAACCCTTAGGAGTCAACCATTTAAGGTTCTAAACCTTGAAGCTGAGTGTCAATGTCCCTGAAGGCCCTTTGTCTCTAAGAGTGTGTCTAACTGTAATATGAAATGAAAATAAATAGAGTAAATAGAGTAAATGTGTGTCATCTTACTTGAAGTATACATTCTCCAGCAATATTCAGTACACATTCAACATGAGCAAGATCTTCTTCAGAAGTGAATGAACTATATTTATATAAAACCTAAAAAGTTAGACATCATATAAAAACATGTAGCCTGCATCTGGCATTTCATCTCTGACTGCCATCTTGTGGCTTGTTTTAGTAAATCCAAAAATTACCATGTGTTGTACAAGTCACCTTTCATTTACTGCTGTGTGTAATTTCACGATCTATTTATTTGTTTGTTTGCTTTATTAGCTGCTGTTGTTTTTGTTGTTGTTGTTGTGTTTATGGGCATCTGTGCGATAAACATTCTTATGTTAAAAGCCCATGACTAACATGTCACATAGCATATAATTGTCATGAAGTTCTCCATGTGGAGTGCGACTTCACTGAATTTAGAAAAATAAAAACCATGAATATAGAACTTTCTATAGTTTCAGCTATTGTTAATTTTAAAATTTCATTTATTTAATCATTTTCAGTAGAATTTCTAATCAGAAGGAACAAACAGACTTTGCAAATGCAGGTCTTATGCACACTCATATCTCATAAAATGTTTCATATTCATTCAGTTACTATGCAGTTTTCCATTCATTCATTCATTCATTCATTCATTCAAAAATATGTTAATAATAATCTGGAAAAATAATATTGAATGTTTCAACATTTAGGAAGGGTGAGTTTTCTTATTTGATTAGGACAAACATAGCTAAGATCTGAGACAGTTTCTACACGCAGGATGCTGCTGATATGTCTCTGGAGTCATGTTTTCAGTCATATCAGATATTTTATTAGCATGGACATGTCACTTTATAATTACTCTTAGATTCTTAGTAACTAAAAGATTACCTTTTTTTTCTGTTGCTGCAAAAAAATTTTACATACTAGTTCACAGAATATATCACATCCCGAAATGTTCTACTAGTATTAGTTTAGAGAAGTAACTAGGCACAACTTACTAGAAATTGCCAAATACTCAAACAGCAGCATGTTTTTGTCTTTGGATGCTTGGCATATGTAACCTCATGAAACAGGAAGTCATGTGTGCCTGTCTGAGCTTAAAATATATGACTTTTTATTTTTTTGTTTTTGTTAATTTTTTGTTAAAAAATATATAAGATATGGACAATCCCATAATTACAAAGCATATTCTGTAGAGAAATTTATTGGTGAACATTTTTTACATCTTACGTTCCCATTCAGTGACAATGTTTTACCACAAATGCCAATAATTCTTGAGAAATTATACATTAAGCATTCTCTCTCTCTCTCTCTCTCTCTCTCTCTCTCTGTGAGTGTGTCTGTGTGTGTGTGTGTGTGTGTGAGAGAGAGAGAGAGAGAGAGAGAGAGAGAGAGAGAGAGAGAGAGATATATAAATGAAGTCTTCAGACACAAACATGGTGAGCAGGTTGTTTTAATGACTGCATACGAAATACACAACATGCTCTAATAATCTGTCAATAATTTGATACTGGAGAAATCCAAAACATCAAACACTTGACAGAACGTGAAGGCACCAGTTTGATAGACGCTTTTTATTTTTTTATCAGTGGTATACTGTGACATAAAATACTTTAAAAGACAGATAAAATTCATTTCTATAGCAAATGTTAGGACTGTTGTCTTTGACCTACTGAATCATCACCATACCTTAATAACATGTCAATGCTGTCTGCAAGACAGCTTCAGCAGTATACAGCAGTGCTAGTTCAGGGTCTATGCTCACCCCTTCTGTTAAAGCTATGAAAATCATATAGATTCAGATAAGAAGGTTAAAGAAAGCAATAAAATATCTGATAAAAAAGTCACAGTCTAAAGAAATGATGATGACATCATAAAAGAAAGATATGTCCCTATAGTTTATTTGTTCCGACCTTTAGGCCTACTGTGTCCAAAACATACTTGTGACTATGTAAAGTCCTGTAAAATGTTCTGTCTTACTTCTTTGCTAATAGAACACCTTAGTACAATAACACTGTGCAAATTCAGCTTACACAGTATTCATATGCATTTAAATGTCATCGCTTTTAATGTAATACTTCAGGAGAAAATGCTTCTTTGCTTTAAAATTACTTTGCTTTGAAGTAAAGACATTCTATGAAGAAGGTTTGCACATCATCTCACATACATTCATTTGAAGACTGAAGTATGAGGGCCTCACTTGGAAATCCCTTTTAAAACCCATTAAATGCACTGGAAGAGCAGTCAAATCACTTTACACGTGTTCGCATCACAGGTCCTCTCCCGGCTGGTACTGTGGTTCAGTAGCGGTGAAGTAGTCCTCCAGGAAGCCCTGCAGGTACTCGAAGGTGTGGCGCTCATCTGCGTCCTTCCTCCAACACTGCACCATTAATTCGTGCAGAGAAGCTGGACAGCCCTGTGGACAAGGCATACGATAACCGCGCTCCACTTGCTCCAGGACCTCCCTGTTATTCATCCCTACATGCATACAACAAAAAATCATTTCAGTATTTTGCATAACAATGCCTCAACTATGAACAACTCTGAATAAAATAGCCAAGATTTTCTAATTCATAATACCTATTTTAAAGGAATTTAAAATAAAACTATTTAGAGCTCTCTGTGACACAGATTACAGTTACACTGAAAACACTGAAACTGACAAGCTTTGCCTTTACCCTCTATTAATCCCACATATCTACTTTTTAAAGCCAGTGTAATTACTGGAATTATTATTTATTTTTTAGAATAATTTAGCATTTAGTTTATATAGGAAACCTTTTATGGAGCCACAGGGTTCCAGTTCAATCCAATTCCAATTGGTATGCATAGCACTTTAAGTTTATTGCTGTCAGTATAAAATATTACAAAGATCAACATCTATTTCAAACTGGTGCTTGCAAATAAAATCAGGAGTAGATTGGAGTAAATGACAAAAATGAACAAATCAGAATCAAACATTCTGAACCACTTCAAATGCAGCACACACACTGAATATACCTGGATATGGCACTCTGCCTTTTGTAATGAGTTCAGTCAGTAGGATGCCAAATGACCACACATCTGATTTGATGGTAAATTTGCCATAGAGAGCTGCTTCTGGAGCAGTCCACTTTATTGGAAATTTTGCTCCTGTAACACACCAAATAACAGTATTAGTTAAGCACAATAAACACAAACAAACTGAGAAAACAGTGCTGTGAAATGCAGAAGTGCAATAAGATACAACAACAAAAGGAAAACAGATCTTATGTTAATTAAAAGTAAATCAAAAGAGTGGAACAGACTAGAGAGAAGAACAAGTGCAAAAAAACAACAACTCGATGAGAACAGTAGTGTGTTGGGTGGAGTCTGTAGAGCAGAGGACGGAATGACCTTGTCTGGCTGTATATTCATTGTCTTCGATGAGTCTGGCCAGCCCAAAGTCTGCAATCTTACACACCAAGCTATCTCCCACCAGGATGTTGGCTGCTCTCAGGTCTCTGTGGATGTAGTTCATCCTCTCAATGTATGCCATCCCAGCTGCAATCTGTTATAAGTACAAACCATCATGTTATCACCACAAAATACCCAAAAGAATTTACCTATTAATGAAAGGCATTACATTAAGAATAAGAAAGCAACAACAACAATGGTTTTCAAGTTTTCACTAACAATTTATTATCAGTGCAAATATTTGCCTCACCACTCACTAACATTTCATTACATATTGTGTTTCCCTCTAATGTACATTTTGCATGTATATTTGCGTTAATATTTTTTGTCAAGTCAGGGGAAAGTTAGATGGGTGCAAGTATCTTTTGCTGAGACACACTGTAATACACATATTTATGTTTAAATAGCTGATCATATTGCTTTTAGTAATAACACACTGGGTGGATTAATGTAACACAAAATTAATTGAACAGAGTGAAAGCCTTAACAGTTATTCAAAAAATGTAACTCAAAAGCCTAGTTATAATGACAGGCCTTTTACAATATGTAAGTAATAGGGTTTGAAGTTTTAACCTGTGCAGCCATGTCCACAAGTTGAGGCAGCTTCAGATTTCTGCCTTCTCCATCTTTGAGGAAGTCTAACAGGCTTCCTGAAACACAAATAAGAAGAATGACTGAGATTAACTTCCTTTGTGGCCATTCTCTGTGTGTTTTTATGTGTATGTACATTTACCTTGACTCATGAATTCTGTAATGATGTAGATTGGTTCTTCTGAGACCACAGCATACAGTTGCACCAGTTTATCATGGCGGAGTCTCTTCATGATCTGGGCCTCATCCAGGAAAGCCTCTGGAGACATGGTGCCTGGCTTCAGAGTCTTCACTGCCACTTTAGTAGTGCCATTCCACATCCCTACAGACAGGCATTGGCAGTGTGATACAGTGTGACAAACACAAAGATGCAAGGTTTATGAGTTAAGAGATAGTGAGGAAAAGGATGAGGGGAAAAGATAAATAGAGTGGTGACTATCGAAGGTTATATCACAATATCAGGCAAGGGAATGGTTGGACAACATGGACAGAATGGACAGACAGATGCACTAGAATCAGCAGCGAAGGATCTTCAGAAAAGTATAATAAACTGGAGTATTACAAATAACTGTCACTATGGTGGTACCTTCAGGAGTTCCTTTTTTTGTGGAGAAAAGCATGTAATTTAGAGACATATCAATAAGGCATACCATAGGACCATTGTGTCTTTGAGGGGACAACTGCAACAAAGCAATCTCAGGGTTAGTGTGGGTTTCTAAAAATGTACTGTAGTTCATACTTGTTCTTCAAGGTACAAACAGTATACCATCAAGGGCACAGCTCTTGTGCCTTTAGTTAGAGGACCTTAAGGACCCCTGTCGTACTTCGAGAACACATTGATGTTGTTGCTACCTTGAAAAACTTATCACTTGAGGTCCACATAAATAGGAATGCAAATAAACTGGCAAAAGACATAGGCTTTGCTGTACGTTGCTAAGCAGCATCTTTTCTATGCGATCTATACCTTTTCTCACAAAACAAGCAGTGCAGCTCTGCAACAAAACATATCCTTGTTTAAAGCACAGAACTAATTTGTAATTGGCTCTATGCTAAAGTTAACACAAGAAGAGACTGTATAAGCATACTGAGACAAGGCATGTGACACAGATAAGCCTCCACCAGACACAGGCAGCAGTGTTGAAGCTAGCGTGGACTGACACTGGCCAAAGACACTGATGCTAGGGGTCACTATCTCACCCATCCAGACGTCACCAAAGCAACCCTGACCCAACTTCCTCTTGAGCTGCAAGGTTTCCCGGGGTATCTCCCAGGCATCTCTGCCCAAACCGAGGGTCTGGGGTGTGGAATTTGGACATGGAGTGGTCAAGTAGTAACATAAACCATCATGAGTACCTGAGGGAGGGAGTAAGAGAATAACAGAAAGGGAAAGGGAAAAGGGTGGAGATGGAAAAAGAGTGAAATGGTGTAGCATGCAAAGACACAGGGATTAGAGGAAGACAGTGGCAACTACACAGCTTTAGGATGATCCTCATAGCTAATCCATTTAACACTGGAGCAGAGTATGACTATACACCTCATCATCTAGCTGTGCTTGTTGCCCTTAATCTTCCCCTTTAACATGACCCAGTTCGGTGTGGTTCCTACCCATCCACACTTCACCAAACTGCCCATTGCCCAGTTTTTTAATTAGCTGAAGTGACTCCCTTGGAATCTCCCAAACATCCTTAGTCTTCACTGACAGGTCAGCTAGTTTAGGCATACCCCGCCTACAGCTGCCCATCAAACGGCAGCAAAGCCCTGCTGCACGATCTGAGATGAAGAACATACAGAAAGAGGGACATTTATATATGCACAAGCACATGACGCAAAGAAAGACAGAAGAGATTTGAAGGAAAACACTCAAATAGCAAGGGATACAGAATTCATCTTACATACAACAGAAAGTTCCTAAAATAGACACCTACTGTATAGTTGCAGAGCAATGATTACTTAAAGGAAGCATAATTTAGCATAGATACATACAAACACAAGTAAAGAACAGATCTGTTGTAACACAGCAGACAGAAATATGGCCTTGGTTTCGCTGTGGCTTGAGTTCCACACTTATACTGACAGTTGCAGACTGTTAAGTGTTACTTGCATGTGTGTGAATACAGGGTGCTAATGAGATCGAAGAGACTAAGATCAGACCTGAAATCAAACATGATCAAAATATATTAAATCAAGAGAAAGAGGGAAATTAAAGCAGAGAGAAGTGCATAGACTTTCTGAAAAAAACCAAACTTTTATCAAGCATGACAAAGGAGGAAGACAAGTTGAGTGAGACTGATCTAAGTAGTCACAGGTCATCACTTACTGTAAAGTTTCTTCAAGCCAATAAATCTTTAAACCCTCAAGTCACTAAATCTGGAGATAACCAAGTACCATTCTTAAATATACATTCATCGAACACTGCATCTTCATGATTTTATGCATTGTGTTGTGGCCACATAATTGGCTGATTGGATAATGGCATGAATATATGGGTTTACAGATGTTCCTAATTAAGTGGCCATTACCGTATATTTGGCTGTTTTTATACATAAACCTACAAACATTACCTTTCAGTTTACAGTTTCTTAGGTCATCAGCAAATGATTATCAACTCCTGTACAGTATTTGGAAAACAATTCACACTCAGTGCTAACATCTGCAGGCACTACTACAGAACATCACAGACTGTGTTTCTGTGTGCATGAATGCAGGAAGAACTTTTTCTACTGACCTGAATAATGTTGCACCAGTTGCTGAACAGTTTCAAACTGGCTTCGGGTTGTGATGTAATAACCACCGTTATCAAGCTTCCTGATTTTATAATGCTTTACATGGTCGCCCTTTGTCTCATCCCAGTCTTTGATAGACAGAGAGTATGCCCCTGAGGGACAGAGAAATAGCCAGAGAAAACATTTGGATTAGGCATTGAGAAAAAGAGTGAAAGATAACTGAAGCAAGAGATGTCCCCTACCTTTAGTCGTCTCACTCTCTCTTATTAAGAAAGTCCCTCTAGGGTTGTTCTGGCCCAGTAGTTGCCTTTCTGCATCCTTACGGCCCATCTTCCCAAAATACCACCTACAAAATACACAATTACTTGTTAAACATAT
>JAOVVH010000036.1:11618874-11628933 GCA_028566435.1 Scorpiodoras heckelii | reverse complement strand
GACAGGGACCGAGACAGGGATAAACAGAGCAGTAACGCAGTGCTTATCATTTTCATACAGCAGTTATCGCTTAGACACTAAATGCGCAATTCGTTCACTTCGCACAGCAATTTTATAAACTAACACGGAGCCTCAAATGGTAAAGCAGCTGTTTTCACGTAAACAACACACTTAATATGTTAGTGGAAATAAAATTCAGTACTTGGAAACAATAAACAAGCTCAAACTGCGCATTGTTTAAACTTCATCTCTTGACTTGGCGAGCTAACTAACTAACTAACTAACTAAACTAACGCTACCTACCTGAAACGGTAACAAAAAGCCGTTGACATGCTAATTTCCCACAATCATCTGTTCATAAACTCACCTTCATGAGCCGCGATCATGTACTGAAATTACCAGATAAATTGAAGATTCAGTACGTTTCAGTGTCTCTAGTACCGATCCGTTTACTGCAAACTAACTGGATTATATTCGGCACAGACTCAGGACGGAAAACAGGAAGTGGGCACTGAAGGGGGCGTGGTCAACCTGAACACACCGCGAACAGCTGTTGCATCATCAGCTCGAGCTGCAGCGTGACGCAACCGACCCGCAACCAGGTCACACTGAGCGATCTCGCGATATCTGAACCGATCCGCGCTGTGTGTGAACGATCATTATACAGCGCCTTATTTTAGTGTGTGTTGGGTAAGTGCACTGCTGTCAAAAAAGATTTCTTTTTTCACTTTTATTACTTTATTTTCTCACGTCAAAGTGCAGTTCCTAGTTTCTATGCAAATAATTTTATATAGTCCATACAGCTGAGACTTTGATGTTTTGAAAAGTACTCATTCTTCTTCTTCTCATTATTATTATTATTATTATTATTATTATTATTATTGCATTACATTTCAAACCTTGCTTTGCTTTATTATTTCAAGTGCTGCAGTGTTTGGTTATTAAAACAGTTTATATGTGAACCTTTTTCATTGTTTGCATCATCTTTATATTTTAAACAATTTTGCCACACAGTTTAAATCCAGTCTTAAACTCAATCAGGTTAAATCTATACTCCATTCTAGTTTAGGCTGAGAGGATAAACTGGATCTGCTGGTCTATATCTCAGTGTACAAGACTGTGTAACATATTTAACACACACACACACACACACACACACACACACACACACACACACACACACACACACACACACAATCAGGTAGTTAAACTACTATACTCCATTCCGCCTTCATTACCTGGGGATCCTAATGTTCCTCCAGGGCAGATTCAATTCTGTTTACTAACCTGAAATAAAGCTAAGGTAAACTAAATTACTGAAATTAGCATGGACTATACAATGAGTCCATTGAAAAGATTAGGAGATCAGGGTTGATGGAAATCTGGGTTGAAACTAATAGAAAATGGTCTAGAAATGTCTACTACAAAAATCGTTTCCTTTCTGACCAGGCTTTGTGTGTTATATTACACAGTACTGTGCAAAAGTCCTAAATGCATACAAAGAAATTCTGTAAAGCAAAGATACCTTCAAAATAATGAAACATTTCTAAATATACAAAATGGCAATGCTGAACAGGAATGAGAAACAGGAATAAACTAAACCAAATCAATATTTACTGAGCCCATCCTCTGTCTTTTAAATATCATTAGTTCTCTCAGATAAATGATTACACTGCAGATTGATAAGGAAACTAGGATTTTTGCTAGTGTCAGCTAGAGGAGACGCCACGGCAGTTCTTCATGGGACATGTAGTCTTGTCACACTGGTTTGTTTCTGCAGGTAAAACCCCCTTTATGTTTTTATCAGAAGCCTCTTACTTAGTATGTTAATTTATTTTTACTTTAATAACATACAAACATTCCTCTCTAAATGTTTAAATGGATGATTAAAAGTAAAAAAAAAAAGGTATAACGTATTCAAAATAGGGCACTTAAGATTTGCAAAAACATTCATAATAATTTCACTCACAGTTTTAATGGGGGCCCCCATTAAAGCACCACTGAACTCGTCAATTAGTACACATGTCCACGATTCTACAATGTGTCAAGGCCAGTCTCACTCAGCGTGACCAGGGGGCATTCAGTCTTGTTCAAAGCTACTGTGAGCTGCTGTAAAAACAGTAGGTGTTTCTACTTCCATGCCCAGTAACATGAATATGATTAATAGAATACAGTAACTGCTGTGTTACCGAGTGCCCTGAAAAATGAGCTGTTCACACCACCAGACAAATCTGCTTCTGTGCTGTGTGGTGCCACAAATTACCAGTCCCTGAAATTCAATATAGCTCTCCTAACTGACCTGCACACTACGCTGTGTAAACATGGCACAGTGTGTTAGGATAACAGTTACACTTCCACTTTATTTTTCTCTCATGCTGTCAAAGACACACACACACACACACACACACACACACACACACACACACACACACACACACACACACACACACACACACATACACAAAGAACGATTGATACAGACACAATATGACAGACACGTCTGACTTTTATTGAATTATAACAAGCAGGTTGATCTTGAAATGCTTGTCTTAGTGTATGCGTTTATGTTTAAGTGTGGGGGTGGTGTCCATCTGGGCGTGTGTGTGTGTCTTTGTGTGTATACTAGTGGACAAAATTTTCTTATCATATTTCCTGCTGTTTTTCTCTGAAAGCATCCACACATATTTCAAGTCAAAATTTATATTAAATTATTAATATATAAACTGTATAAAATCCAATATATATTTTTGTTTGGCCACAAGTTGAAATGAAAGAAGGTGTGTCACTGACAGATAGAAGAAGTGGCAGATAGAATTACAAAAATAGAGCTTGTGGTAAAAGAGCGAAACTGCTTTGAGAATGTAGAGGCCTTTAAAATGCATAGCTGATGGTACACGAGCACTCATGTTCATGTGCACTTTCAATACATCGTTTTAAAGATAATATAATGCTTGCATCAGGGAGTAATGGTTCTGTATTTAACGTGCACACATCTCTTCCCTGAAGTAGTGAAATCATGTATAAATAAAAACACCATGATGATCAGTGCTTCAGCCCTGGGAAATTTAGTGATTTAAAGCAGATGTAGTGAGAAAACTGAAGCAGAAGTCAGGAAGAGGATTCAGACATCACAGAAGGTGACTCAGCAGTAGTGAATGAAAATGGTGAGAGGTTGTGACAGAGAGTAGAGTGCTCTTCCATCACACGATTTTGTTTTCCAGAGCAGTGATCCTCTTTGTTATTCCCTCCAGTAATTAAGTTGTCAAGAAAAAACATAACCCTTATCAGATCTATAGTGCATTCTTGCTACTACAATCCAGTAGTAAAATCTTTGGTGGATTCCAACATGTAATAACCTTAAAGGTGATTGACTTAATGGTTTCCAACAGATCCATGAATATTTCCATTTCTCTTACTATTAATAATTCTACTATCATCACCAGAAGTCAATCATAGGGCTGGTTACCAGCAGAATAAAAAGTTAAACCATCAGAAACATCATGTGCCTTTAATTAATGCAAACCACCAAAAACACATTAAACTCATTTAAGAACCACTAGATATCTATATAGTTTCCAAAGAAATTGCAGCAAGAATATCTCATTTTTGAATACTTAATTAGATGCTTTTTCTATACACATATGTACAGTATACTTACCCATTTAGACCTGTAACTGTTTCACACAAACAGAGAGAAAAGGATATATTTCTTTGTTAATGCCTGGAGTGCCTCCTCCACTTTTTTCTGGAACTTGATAAGAGACTGGCATTCACAGGGATCCTCCTCAGCTGCAAGCACACAAATACAAATTAGTGAGAATATGTTTAACAGTATGTATTGTAATGCTATTTTCTATTGTGATGGGTTTACCTGGACAAGTGTTGATTTGCAGCTTTTTGCCAATCTCGTTTATGGCTTTGAAGTCAGCAGTATAGAAATAATGTTCAGGCTCAGAAGCAATTTCTTTCAACTCATCCTCAACTGCATTTCCGACTCCTACAGCGTACATCCTGAAGCCTAAAATACAAGCCAAAACAGATAACCAAATGCTCCTTGGGCTCTAAAGTTACACTACACTACTTAAGCAAGCTAGTTAAGATCGTTCTGTATTGTTACCATTCTCCTTGGCCTTCTTTGCCGCATCTCCAATGTAGTCTTGTGACCTGCCGTCAGTGATGACGATGCCCACCTTGGCTGCCCCAGGCCTGGCTCCCTGGGCAATGCTGAAGCTTTTGTCCACTAAGAAACTGAGAGCCTGGCCAGTCATAGTTCCACGCTCCATGTAAGCCATCTTCTTCACGGCCTCCTTGATGTCTTTCTTGTTGCTGTACTTTCCGAGAGGAAACTCCTGTTTGACGGCACTAGAGTACTGCACCAGACCGACATGGACATTTTTCTCTGACACGTCCAGCTTCTCCACAATCTGGTTGATCCACTTCTTCACCAGCTCAAAGTTCTCTGGCCTCACACTTTTTGAGCCATCGATCAGGAAGACAACATCTGTGGCAGCATCACTGCAGGCTGAGACAGCAAGAAGATGGAGCAGTTTGTGGAGGCTTCAAGCAGTTATGGACTTCTAGAGGAGGCCTTCTAATGGCGCAGGAATAACACACACATACTCACCACTACAGGAACGGCCATCTTCCTTGAGTGTGTAGCCCTCTCGGCAGGCACACTTGAACGATCCAGGAATGCTGATGCAAATGTGCTCACAGTCATGATCACCTGTCGCGCACAAGTCGGATACTGTGCGGCCATGGGTGTCACGCACACACACACACAGGATGGTAGGTGGAGTGAGTTAGAAAGGAGAGAATAATACTATGTTAAGTAAGAAATAGAAGAGTCAGACTTTGGGTCACATTTAATGATTTGCTGTGTTCTTTTCAGAATACAACAAATCCTTAAAACAGACAGGAACATATCAGAGGACCATCCACCTGAGGGGAACTAGGCACCTGAGGCACCATTTAGGTAGGTTATAATGTAATTTCAGATGCCTGTTACTCTGATACATGGTTTCAATAGCAATGGTTCTCAACTTTTCCTCAGTTCTGTTGCTATAACCTGTCTTTGTAACGCTGAGTATTTCTGTTTTGTTTGATGTTGAGAACCACTGAACTACAAGAGCTACATTCATAACATTGATCGTCTGTGCTTCACCCATCCCATCTCATGGGGTGGGGGATGAAAAAAGAGCACTAAAAGACAGCATGCTCCCAGAAACCCCATGCCTTTTACAGACTATGTAGGGTTACAAATTAACTTTTGATCCTGATGATGAGTGATGACAGTGATCCTTCCTGAGGAGTCCATCCTTCTATCCCTTCCTTACCAGATACCTTTCTCTTTTCTCACATACTCACCACAAAAGGCTTCCTGGAACTTCTGGGTGAGCTTCTCGATGAAGCCATAGCTCGCCACATAATCGGTGTGCTCATCCAGAGGCTCACTGGCTAACTGCTTCAGCGTGTTCATATCCACTCGGCCCACACCGATGGCGTAAATCTCAATGCCTGACTCCCGTGCCTTTACTGCAATGTCACGCACGTTGTCCTGTGGCCGCCCATCTGTTACAATGATTGCTACCTGTGCTCACATGAAAAGATGAATTGGTTATAATAATAATAGCAACGAATCTGCTGATATCGGAGGATTGTCTGAATAGTGCATTTAAGGCTGTTTATAGAGTGTAACTTAATTCCTGACCCTGCTGATATCCGGGGATTTGGCACGTGCACCCTCTGCCTCGCTGAAGGCCACATTCATGGAAAACTGGATGGCCAAGCCAGTCATGGTACCAGAGGAGAGTGGCTCAATTTTTGATACAGCTTTGATCAGTGCAGGCTTTGTCTTGTAGGACTTTAGTGACACCTCATTCTTCACCTTGCTTGCATAGTTCACAACACCCACACGTGTGGCATCAGGCCCCACATCCAGACCCTCTATTACCTTGTTGAGGAACACCTTGACCTGCTCAAACTCGGAGGGTCGCACACTCCGAGAGCTGTCAATGATGAACACCAGGTCAGTAGGCTTGGTCTTACACAGTCCTGCAGCTACAAAGGAGAGAACAAAAAGCTAGAAGAACTGGATCATTCTTGGAGAAATATTGCAGTTTAATTTAGGACAGTAATATTAAATAACATAGAGCTGGTGTTCCAGTGACTATGGTAACCAGAATATACCTTAGGTGCTGTATGTACAACTAGAATTAGCAGCACCAGAATACAATGACACTTAAATGTCACATGGTTACTTATAACAAAATATATACTCTCAGTATGTATTCACAAAAATTGGCCATAATAGTTCTGGATAACTGGGGTCCGTGTGTGTGTGTGTGTGTGTTGGGGGGGCAGCATAAGGGTAGTGGGGGTGTATGAGACTGAAGGTAGGAGTGTAGCTCAGTGCAGGCAAGACTCATAATAACTCCCATTGATTATACACACTACCACAGGTATTTGCACGTAGGCACAGGCACACACACACACACACACACACACACACACTGTGTAAAGAGCCTCTTTGTACACATCTGTAGAAATAACGTGAATACGTTTCTGTAGATTTTTGCATATTTTGCCTTCAAATGTTTCTTCACTACACAGAAGCCAGACACTGTACCAACTGTATAGCTCTCTAATCTCTCTCTCTAGCACTCCTTTTCATATTTGCATGTACATACATCATGCTTGCTAATGTCTAGAATGCAACAACTTTATATAAATAAACGAGGAGCCAGTGAGATCCTCAGCAGGGGGCTATGATTATGTACTTGCTCATTTTAGATGTGTGTGTTACTAATGATACGCAGTGGGTATTTATTTATTTATTTTTATTTTATTTATTTATTATCAAGGGTTTAACATCATTTATTACACAGTGGTTACATTCATGATGAGAACGGTTAGTATTTCACATTCATCAGTGGGGCAATTTAGTATCTCCAGTTCGCCTAACATACATGTTTCGGGACTTTGGGAGGAAACCCAGAGCTCCCAGAGGATACACGCAGACACGGGGAGAATATGCAAACTCCACACAGAAAGGACCCAGATCACCCTGCTTAGAAAAGGAACCCAGGACCTTCTTCCTGTGAGGCGGCAGTGTTACCCACTGCACCACTGTGCTGCCTACACAGAGGGTACTCACAAGACCCACAAGACTGTGTCCAAAGTACATGGGTATACTGGATATATATTGAAAGTTAGTCCAAATGTACACAGATAACATTGGTCAATATATATATTGCCTTGGGTCAAATACCTTTGTCTGAAATATGTCTAGTGCACACAAATCATTAATCATGTTTATGATATTTGTCTGTTATCTGAACCTATGCACAAAATTAACACCACCACTTTTTGGAGAGAAAAAAAAGTCTAAAACCCTTACCCTTTTTTAGAAACACTTCGGGGAGATACAAATCATTAACTGTTGAACCCTTTTTGTAAGCATATACAGAGGAACACACTTATTAATACTTCCTGTTTTACAAAGTTTACATAAAGTTCATACAAAAATTACAAATGTACACTGGTAAGTGCTAAAGACTTGCACTCAAACTTCAGTGCTAACTCAAAAGAGGTAACAAAAATTCATTTTCTCCTTAGCACAGGTATGACTTTTTAATGACTATCCATTTTCATTGAGGAAGTTGTTTAAATCAGACATACACTCTTAGAAAAAAAGGTTCCATCTAATCCCCCCTAAACGGTTTGTCAGTTTGTTTTTCTGTGAGAGAATATTTCTATATATAGAAATATTAGATGGTTTTCTCACCCATGGCAGCAGCATTTTGAAGGTCCACCGTGGCTTGAGCTCCCAAGATGCACAGGAGCATCACAAACTGTAGCAGTGCCATACTGTACGTTACAAGAGTCCTAAAGGCAGTCTCAGCAACCAGCTGCACACTGATTTACAGAGTGAGAGACTCAGGTTATCAGAGCACAGACGAGTACAGATACACTTACGGTAAGTCTAGAAACCCCCCCATCCATAAGGTGTGTCTATAAGAGTTTTTGGGGAGGAGGGGGAAATACCTGCAACAAAAATGACACTTTGGATAGGAAAGACAAACATACCTTGATCTATGTGATGTGTACATGTTGTATAAGGTGGACCAGGTTAGTTTGGGGCTCTGGGAGGGTCTTTGACTTGGGGTTGGACTCAAATAAACATTCCGATGAATCTCTCGTTTCTGGCCAGTTTTCCTCTCAAGGTAATATCATACACATACATCAATTTATCCACAGGATGTCTGCGGGATGCTTGAGTGCCGTACTAACACAGCTAGCCCTGTTCGAGCTTGTATAAAGTGTATGCACCGTATAGAGCCTTGTAAGTCCATATGTGAGTGTATGTATGTGTATGTGTGTGTACACATGAAACCCAAAGAACTTCTAGGAAAATGTTGGGATCTTGTTATGGATTCACTGTGTGTGTGGAAGATCAAGAGAAATATGTACATTCTTAATGAACATAAGCTATATAGACAGATTAATATATTTTAGTTGATCAATAGATCTTTACAATGCGTGTGTGTGAGAGCCATTTACAATACAAAGCTTGTCAGTGTGCAGAGAATTCAAGTTCAGCATTGGCCAAAATCTTGAAAACAAGCTCAAATGTATGAACACACAGAGTTTTGTCAATTTATTCTGCTATTCATATGATGACTTTCCATGGACATTATTATTAATGTAGCTCCATAATGCTATAGCTAACCCTAACCCCAGTAATTAAAAGGCAACCTTTATGCCCTTTTATTTTTCTATTTTTGTTTTCAAGAACTCTTCTTAAAAACACTTGCCAAATGTTCCTACAAGGTCAAAATTAACAGATATTTCGGTCCTTGTGGGGATTTTTGTTCCCTACCAAGATATAAAAACTACACCCACAAGCACCCATTTTGACCTGGCCTGGGTCAGATTCTGCTCACTGCCAATAAGAAGTCTCACTCACACACACACACACACACTCACACACACACACACACACACACACACACACACACACCCTAAACCTTCCCCAAAAAGGAATAATTTTTTCACACATTTATTTGTCTTATCTGCCAGTATGCTAAAAAGCAACATTTAAAACCAGCATCTAAAAATGCCCCAGAGAAACAAACTGTTAAACTACAACTTCCCGTAAGCTCTGTTTGTCCATGTAAAAATGTTTGTGTGGGGTTAAATATATAACTTCTTACACTCATACCTGCATGCTGGAAAAACTATCTACTCTGTAGCAAAAACTCCAGACAAGATAACATTTTAAACTGATGTTTATTTTGTATAATAGTAGCTTTTCAGAATTATCTCTACAAAAAAATTTGTTCAATTCCATGCATTTCTTAAAAACAAACAAAAAATAGCCTTAGCTTAAAATGAATGAAATCTTGAGAAGTGGTTCAATTATTTGACAGCTTTTTACTGTCTTTCTACTTCTGTATAGACCATGTTGCCTCTAATTAACACATAC
Organism: Scorpiodoras heckelii; assembly: GCA_028566435.1. Classification (NCBI taxonomy): domain Eukaryota; kingdom Metazoa; phylum Chordata; class Actinopteri; order Siluriformes; family Doradidae; genus Scorpiodoras; species Scorpiodoras heckelii. The sequence continues at coordinate 11,619,446 of JAOVVH010000036.1, read as the reverse complement.
ATCACATTCTCTATGGTCATTTATCTTTTGCATCTCTGAGATTCTACAGTGAGGATTTTGTGTTGGTGGAAATCACTACTGATTTAAAAACCTCAGTTTAGGTCCAAACCAGCAAAATAAAAGGAAGATTCATTACTAAAATATAGCTGTTTATGAGAATGGAAGTATAAATACTGGTTTAAAAGCTATAACATAAAACCAGTTAAAGCAGGCTTGTGCATATTAAGCTTTGCAGCGATCAGTATGAACACTGGATATTCCTGTCATTTTATTTGTGTATAGATACTGCATGTGCCATGTATATGTTGTTGGCAAGTGTGCATCTGCAAGTGTGCACAAAATGAAGTGCATGAGACAATTCTGTGTGCTTGCTTTATGACTTATGGCTCCTGATACTTAGGGGGTGTGGCCTCAGGTTTCATCTTCAGAGCCTCATCGTAGGAGGGCAGTTTCACCTGGGAATGAAAAACAATGCAAATTTGGTACATGCCATTTATACAACCCCTGGCAAAAATTATGGAATCACCGGCCTCGGAGGATGTTCATTCAGTTGTTTAATTTTGTAGAAAAAA
>JAOVVH010000036.1:11598235-11608990 GCA_028566435.1 Scorpiodoras heckelii | reverse complement strand
ACACACACACACACACACACACACACACACACATACACACATATATACACACACACCTTAAAAAAAGTAAGGAAGAATTTAATCATCTCAGGATAACACCAAGTCAATAATACTTCAGAGATATCAGTCTGTCCAGTTAGGAAGGATAAGCAATTGTCACCAGCTTTAATGCAAATGAAAGTGACAAAAGGTGCATTGGAGAGGCAAGAGCAAGACAACCCCCAGAAAGGGAATGGTTTTACAGGTGGTAGCCACAGACTATTACCCTCTACTTATTCTCCGGACAGACTCTTTTCTAGTTTCACATTTTGCTAGTATTCTTTTCACTACTCGTAGCATGAAGCAGTATCTTCAGCCCAATAAGGTTGCACAGGTAGTCCAGCTCCTCCAGAATGGCACATCCATACATGCTGTTGCAAGAAGGTTTGCTGCGTCTCTCAGCACAGTCTCAAGTGCATGCCGGAGATACCAGGACATGAGCCATTACACAAGGAGAGCTGGACAGGGCCATAGAAGGGCATCAACCCAGCAGAAGGACCAGTATCTGCTCCTTTGTTTGAGGAAGACCGCAAGGAGCATTGCCAGGTCTCTACAAAATGACCTCCAGGGGGCTATCCATGTTTCTGACCAAACTGTCAGATAGGTTCAAGCTGCCATGAAGATATAGTAACTCATAAATTACAGTTAACAACAGTGATGAGCAGAAAAGCATCTCAGCAAGCACAAAGCATAAAACTTCGAGGTGGCTGGTCTACAACAGCAGAACACCACATTGCATTTCACTCCTTTCAGCCAAGAACAGGAATCTGAAGCCATCATTCGCACAGAGTCACCAAACTGGACAGTTGAAGATAAAGACAAACAAATCTGGTCTTTTTCCTGTCTTCAACAGTCTTCCAGTTTGGCTGAGTCTGTGCCAATGACAGCCTCAGATTATTGGCTGGCAGGAGTGGAGCGTGTGGTCTTCTGCTGCCACCTCAAGGGTCAATGTGTTGTACAATCCGAGATGCATTTCTGCTTACCACAGCTGTAAAAAAAAAAAAAAAAAAAAAGTTTAATTACTATAAACTTCCTGTCAGCTCATTCCAGTCTGGTCGTTCTCCTCTGATCTCTCTCATCAACAAGGTGTTTCAGTCTGCAGACCCTCCATTCACAGGAGGTTTTTTGTTTATTGCAGACTACTGTGTGAGAAGATCCCAGGAAATCAGCAGTTTCTGAAGTACTAAAACCAGCTCATCTGGACCAACAATCATGCCACAGTTACAATCACAGAAATCCCCATTCTGATGTTTGATATGAATATTAACTGAAGCTCTTCATGTATATCTGCATTATTTTATGCATTGTACTGCTGATTAGATAACTTGCCTGTTATGTGCAGCTGTTCCTATTAAATTGGACAGTAAGTGTATAGAAACACAATTAACGAGCACTTTATAAGGAACACTATATTCATACTGGTTAGAGCCTCCCTTTGTTCTCAAAACAGCCTCAATTCTTCATGGCATAGATCCTACAAAATGTTGGAATATAAATAACTGCATCACACAATTTCTGCAGATTTTTCAGGTGCACCTTCATGCTGCAAATCATCCAAAGACGTTCTATTGTATTCAGATCTGGTTTGACATAGTGCTTTATCATGATGGAAGTAGCTATTAGAAGATGGTAAACTTTGGCCATAAAGAGATGCACATGGTCAGCAACAATACTCAAAAAGGCTGTGGCATCCAAGCGAGTGGTATTAACAGACCCAAAGTTTGCCAAGAAAACATTCCTCCACCATTACACCACCTCCACCAGCCTTGACTGTTGACACAAGGCAGGATGGGTCCATGGATTCATGCTGTTGGTGCCAAATTCTGACCCTGCCATCTGTGTGCCTCAGCAGAAATAATGATTCATCAGAGCAGGCTACATTTTTCCAGTTTTTAACTGTTCAATTTTGGTGAACCTGTGCCCACTGCATCCTGTTCTTGGCTTAGAGATGTGTAACCTCACGTTGTCTTCCCCTGTTGTAGCCCATCCACCTTAAGGTTCGGTGTGTACAACACAATTGTACAGAGTGGTTATCCAAGATACCACAGCCTGTCTGTCAGCTCAAGCCAGTCTGTCCAATCTCTATTGACTGCTCTCATCAAAAAAGCATTTCAGGCCAAAGAAATTCTGCTCACTGGATGTTTTTCTTTGTTGCACCATTCTGACTAAACTCTACAGACTGATGTGGATAAAAATCCCACAAATCATGAGTTATAGCAATATTCCACCTGCTGATCTGGCACCTACAATCATGCCATGGTCAAAATCAACGAGATCACATTCTGATTATTGATGAACATACTCAAAGCTGCTAGGCTGTATCTGCATGTGTTTATGCACTGTTGTCATAATTGCATGAACGAGTAGATGTACAGGTATTCCTAATAAAGTGCTCAGTGAGTGCAGACACAGTATAAAGCTCTAAATAGAAATCCATTGGGTTTTAAGTTTATATGGCTTGGTTTGGACAACTACTTAAATCTGATTTGTACACAGAATATTACAAAATCCAATTTACTTGTTGGTATAGTTGCATTTGCTCAAATGATCACACTTGTTTCCTAGGACAACCAGACTGCATGTGTACAGCAGGTAGTGCAGGCCAGAGGAATGTAACATTGAGATTTCATCACTGTATTATAATTTATACAAGTAAAATGGCAATTCCCAGTTAACATAACCAGAACAGACAACAGTGATATTAACTGAGGAAGCATTGCTACAATTGAGCAACATCATCTCAAGGGACAAATTTTTATGCATGTTTTAAGACTTCAGAAAGTCTTTCCCAAATCAGATGTCAATAAACAAAAAAAAAAAAAAACAGATGAATAAATCATCCTGAGCTATCTGAATATAGCTATGCACTATATATGGTGTATGTGTGGGACAGACCTGGTGGGCTTGTGCAGCTGGAAAGCAGTGTACTGTAAGGAGGGAGTGCATTTCCAGTTTGGGGGGGTAGGGGTGCAATTGCAGGGCCTGTGAATATAGCAGGCCTACAAAACAACAGGTAAATATAGACATGGTCAATACTGAAAATGTGTACTGGGACAGCTGATGGTGTTTCAAACGAAAAACCTTTGGACTGGGACTTGGGCAGGTGCCTGGGTCCGGGTCACTGGTGGCTTTCTTGTCGTCATTTTGGAGGTTTTACGCCATTTGGCACGACGATTCTGAAACCATACCTGAGAAAGAGCATGTGCACAGTGCCGTTAATTTATCAGGCTGTATGTGTCATCAGAAGAAGAAAAAGAGGCCTGGAATTGAGCCACAGAACTGACCATGACCCTCTGGGGTGTGACACCAACTGATATTGCAATCTCTTTTCGCTTGTCTGCATCCGGGTAGTGATCATCTTGAAACATCCTCTCTAGCTCCTCCAACTGATCTGTAAACACATATACGCTTTTCAATCATTTTCAGTAATCACATGTTGTGGTGGATGCAGAGCTGGGACCATTAATGGAACATTAATCCTGTCTACAAGATATCATACATGGGGCAATATAGTTAATCCACCCATTTTCTTTCTTTTTTTTGGGGGTGTGTGTGTGTTATAGAACGTTCAAACATGGCATGGCAACCCAAACACTGAAGTGAGTACTTTGGGCTAAAGCTACCCTATGTGCCACCCCACACGGTGTTCGTTCACTCACTCACCAGTGCTGTAGGAGGTCCGTGTCTTCTTTTTGGGTGCTGGTACCAGTATAGAAGTGTTGCTGATGCACGGCTGGCAGCTGGTATCTGGATGTACAGATTTTAATGGTGCGGACCTGCTGGTGAAGCGGGTGTACCGGCGTGTGGTGTACACCTGCTGCAGAGTGACCTCCAGCTGCCCAGAATGGGCAAGTGTTTTGTGCTCCCCAGAGGGGCTGCTCTCATATGCACGCTTGGTCAGACAGGGAGCCTGGGGCACTGGCATGGGCACCGAGCCCTGGGTCTGAACCATGGGCTGGGTTTGTAGCTGAAGCACAGGGGGGTTGCTACATGGGAGTGTGCGAGGTAGTGAATTCTGGGAGGGAGGAGAAGATATCAAGGGGCTATGTGAGAGGGTTAGAGACTTGGCAGGACACAGCAGGAGCTCCTCGTTTCCACTGCTCTCAACAGCCTCCTCACACACCATCACCAGATTTACTGGGCCGCTGGAGTCCAGCCTACCACTCGCATCATTCTCTTTTCCATCATCACATTTGCTTTTGTTCTCCTCCGTCATTACTACTTTCCTTTGACCCATATTAAATGTTCCACCTTCGTCATGATTATATTCATCATCTGTCTCGACAAGTCTTTTTATCACAGTTTCTGCCTTTTCTTCTTCTTTTTTCTCTTCATTTATAAAACTAATTTTATTCTCTCTTCCTAGCTCTGCTTCTTCATCGTCCACATTTCTTGGTTGCTCATTGACTCTCAGTGCAAGACAAGGTCTCTCACCTTCCTCCTCGCATAAGGGACACAGGCTGCCTGTAAACAAAGGACAGGGTTCATTGTTGAGCTAGGTTAGTGGCCTGATGACTCCCTGATCATGTTTGCAGTTATAGAAAGACTTGCCACAACAATTAGCACTGCATTTTGATATCAGATCACATCTGAGTGTGTAGTCACGTAATGAGCCATACATTTCTAATTAGTCTTGGCTGGAATCATTATTTATTGCACTGTAGGTGTTTAATTCCTTGAGCACCTAGAAAGTCAATGCAGCACTCTCACTATAGCTGTTCATTCTGTACCAGGCAGGTTAATGAAGCGGCTCCTCTCCAGATGCAGCCGTCTCACAGCTCCACCCTTCATATGGTGCCAACCCCCATTTTACAAATCTACATTTCAACGTTTAACAGTAACCGAAAACCTGACTGGGGTTTCTGTTATCTGTTCTAATAGTCATAAAGTAGAAACTAGGGCCGAAATGGTCAACTAATAACCGCAAAACACCAATTTCATGGGCTACAGAGAGGTTTTTCCAAGTCATAGCTAACCCTATATGAGCAAAACGAGAAGTTTTAAACGCTCATTCTGTTCTCAGTAAAACGACCGGCTAACGACTACGGAACTTCCGCCCAGCTAACAATTACTCATTACCCTCCAATTATGTCATTATTAAACAATTTGTGTAGTCTAATTTAGACTAATTTACGCACCGTAATCACTAGCAAACAGGGAGTCCTCGGCCATCTTGGTCCGCAAAACGCCTCTAACTCGAACTACCTGTCTCGATTAGCTTAGAGCTCTGAGTGACCGCTAAACCACACCGTTCAGTCTAAATCACATCATTAGTGCGGGTTAATTTCAATTAACTCGAAACAGCTGAGAAACTTCCGTCACGTGACCCGTAGATGACGTGGCGCGCTTCAGCCAAGTCTATGATGAAAATGACAGAATATGAAAGAGTAATGAATGACGAATCTGAACTTAACTCTAAAGCTTTATGAAATGTTTCAGTTGCAGCTGTTTTAGTCAGTTGTTGCAGTGTACATGGACCACTGACCAGATTTACATTTACATTTATGGCATTTAGCAGACACCCTTATCCAGACTGACTTACAGTTATCACATTTATACAGCTGAGCAGTTGCAGGTTAGGGCCCAACAGTGGCAGCTTGCTGGTGCTGGGATTTGAACCCCTGACCTTCAGTAGTCCAACGTCTTCCCCACTGAGCTACCATTGCCGTATTTACTGACTGCTTATTTAGCTGTACAAATACAGTAGACTTCAGACACAAATCCTTTTCAGACATTCATCCTCGTCTCAGAATGTCCTAGCTGCGAGACGGTGCCAGCCACCTCTGCAAATGTTGATTCAATTTTTTAAAAAATATATCTTTTATGAAAAGAGATTCAACAAGATTGCTTTGTGCTCACCAGAGAAAAGAACTTGTAGAATGGTCTACTTGTAGCCTGCTTTAAGGTCAGCTCTTCATGCTGAAGTGCAACATACTGCCAATTGTTTTCACATTTGAATTGATGAATATTTGATTTCTAGATTACATGGTGAAACAAAAATAAAATTATGCATCAGACAAGTTTTTTTTTTTTAAATGTATGATGAAAAAATGAATTGATTTCCTATCTTAGTGGGTGCCAAGAATAGATAATTACTGGTTGAATGAATGTGGTATGTGAATCGAATGTGAATGTGGTACCAGATGTTGTTTTAGTGATTTTAATGTTATTTTAGTGATTCATTCCAGTGCCACAGACACACACCACTTCAGAATCACTATACTGTGGGTAATCCATGACCCAAATAATATCTGGTCAGTAGTGGTCCTATGATATTCCCTTGCCATTGCTGGATGGGGTAGACTAAGTAATGGTATGTGTACCTAATAAAATGGCCACCATGTGTATTAGAATAGATTAGGCTTATGGATACATTTTGTATGTCAGGACAGTATTACTTTTTTTTTTATTTGATCTGAACTTTTAAAACCAGTTTTGTGTATTTAGGTGTTCGGCTCTTTCCATTTGTGTCAAACGCTGGTCCTGTAGGGCCACAGAGTCTGTGTATAACACTATCACATTCCTTCAACCAGGAATTATCTTTTCTTGGCACACACTAAAATAGGAAATCAATTCATTTTTTCGTCATACATTTAAAAAAAAATCTTGTCTCATGCGTAATTGTATTTTTGTTTCACCATGTAATCTAGAAATCAAATATTCATGAGTACAAATGTGAAAACAATTGACAGTACGTTGCACTTCAGCATGACGAGATGACCTTAAAGCAGGCTACAAGTAGACCATTCTACAATTTCTTTTCTCTGGTGAGCACAAAGGAATCTTGTTGAATCTGTTTTCATAAAAGATATATTTTCAAAAAATTGAATCAACATTTGCAGAGGTGGCTGGCAACATCTCACAGCTAGGACATTCTGAGACAAGGATGTTCAGGGATGAATGTCTGATAAGGATTTGTGTCTGAAGTCTACTGTGCCAGCAAGTAAGCTAAATGTTGGAATTTGTATAGCTAAATAAGCAGTCAGTTAATTTACAGCAGCCTGATAATAGTCATTTAAAGTTCTGAAACATTGCCCCTACAGGGAGTGAATTATTTTATATCAGTTACTTAAGCCTTCTTTGCATTTTCTTTGTAGGTCTGTTTGTTGTGTCAGGTTACTTGGCTGCTAATGGTATACATACTGTTAAGGGTCAAATGGGAAGAGGTTTAAAGATGGTCCATCAACCACATCATGAGGCACATCGTGTAATATCTAACCCGGGGGTGTCCAACCTTATCCACAAAGGGCCTTTGTGGATACAGGTTTTCCTTCCTGTCAAGCAGCAGCCACACCTCATTCCACCTGTTTCTAATCAATGGATCTAATCAGTGGAACTTGACTTTCAGTAGTGTGTGGATTCTGCTTGGTTGGAAAGAAAACCTTAACCTACACTGGCCGTTAGTGGATGAGGTTGTACACCACTGATTTAAAGTGTCCGAGTTGCATTTTCTCTTTTGAGATTTTCTCTAAGATGTTAATTGTCATGAAAAATAATGATTAAATAAATGCATGGTGGTGGACAGAAATTTCTATGTCCTTTTGTATGTCACTCTGTGCACACATTATTCCCAAAGTGAAGGTATTATAATAGTTATTATTTTCAAGCCAAAAACTGTTCTGAACTTCTAGTTTGAATATGTATATATTTTAAAAATCTATAAGCGAAATGCAATGTAACAGTGCACACAGACCCAGAACTAGAGAGATTTTGTTTTCTCTCTTCCTGTAAAATTCAACCTACAAATCCATCAATACGTATTGAAACAGTTATGTGTATGCACTCTATCCAGTGTTATGGCTCTCAAAATCTGACACTTCTTCTACAATGATAACAGAAATGAGCATGATAAAGCCACTAAATAAACACAAGAGACACACAAGTACCCAATCAGGTCTTTTATTTAGAACAGAGTGGCATATTAGTGACAGAATGTCGCCCCCATATACACAAACCAAATGAGGAGAAATAAAAACCTCTGCTCTTAAAAATGCGCATGTATAAAACACAATGTGCAACCTTCACATCAAAACCATGCTGGCCTGTGATTGGCACACAAACACAGGAAGGGCTGCCTTTTTATTTGGCCATGGGTAGAACGTGACAGGTTAAGGTAGATGGCAGGGAAAACAGCAATCATCTAAACAAAATTCCACTGAGACAAATCCATTCAGGTTTAACACACAATGACCACCAGACATTCCCAAGTGAACAGGTGTGTGTTGGTGCCGGAAAGCATGTGGGTGTGGATGTGCTGGGTTGGCATATACAGTATATATGGTTCAGTGAATTTGAGTGCATGACTTTTTTTTTGTAAGCCGTTATTAAGCTTGTAGCCGTGCTAGAAATGGCTACATATGTTTAAAAATGTGAACATTCAAAACAACTCGATCCCTGAAGTATGATCAAATGAGCTTGAGTATTTCTATAAATTGAACTAGTTATCATATTGATTGTGAACTTATTATTATTTATGAGTGACTGCTGAGATTGTGTGATGATATTGTTAGTGCAGCAAATGACAAAAGATGTATGTGATCATGAGGAATTTCTCAAAGATCTAGTTATAAAGCCGACTTTGTGATGCATGTGTATGTGTGTTTTACAGTAATTAGTTATACTAATGTCTGTAGCAGTAGGTGTCTGGGGGTTATTTTATGCACAGTTAGTGCAATCATCTTGCCCATAAAACATAAGAAATATTTGTATTGGAGTGTCTTCTGGGGTAAATGACTCTGATAACTGAATAAATCCTACTCCATGAAAAAACACCATGGTAGAAGAAAAGTTGAAGAGAAACAAAAACCACTGGGCAGATACATTTCAGTCAGCGCATGGGCACATACATGCACACACAGGTATGATATGATTATACAGATTAGATTATATTATTAAAAATATTCAAGCTACAGGTGCACTGATGTGATATTACAATCTTAGACAGTTGTGCATCCACCTCACATGCTTACAACACCACCCAAGATTTTTTTTCCTCCACAGCCTTTAAATCAGGGGGTCAGACTCTAACCCATGGGCTGACAGCTATATTTGTGTTTTCTCTCTTCTAGTATGCTAAATTCAAGTAATGAATGCATTAGTGACTGAATGATGAACTGAGTAAGGAATAATGTTGAACTCTGTTGTGGTATCTGACACCCCTGCTTTAAAAGAGTGCACAAGCAAGTATTAAGCAAGTATTACAGCTGTGGTGTACATGGGTAGGTTTTGTTAAGAAATGTAGTTCAATGCAGTCTATTACAGTCATAGTCCTGTCCTGTTCATGCCCCCTCAGAGTGATATGTTAACAATTTGTTAATTTACCAACCAGTGATTTGCTACAGTGGGCAGTGAGAGGCATATTAAGCGCCAATCGGTGCTATAATGTTGTGCTATGGTCTCGATCATGTCACCCACTACTGTAACATTGGAATGAGATGTGACAAACATTTAACACTATATACAGGTGACTACAGCATTTGTTAAGGTTGCAGTAATGGCAGGCAGTGGAAATGCTGCATGAGAGTGTGTGCACATTCTCCCTCAGCAGCACTGGAGGGTGACAGCATTATGGGTGTGTCGATGTTAATAGCGGCATTATTGCTACATCATGCACTTTTACCTAACTCTAATTGCGCAGCCATTTCGTTTTATTGACCTCAACGTACAGCACTTTGACACGATGTTGCAACATAATCAAAAAAGAACCTGACAAACTCTTTTGATCTTCTCTGGAATCTCAAAATAGGCCCCTATTTTATTCCACAACAAAATACCTTAAGCAGAATTTTCTTTGTATTCAGTACTCCTCCTGAACCATTTTCTCCATCCCAGTGACCCAGTCCATACCTTCTAACTCTTATACCATTCAGGGAACAGGACCACCGGACATCTAACGGTGTAGTATTGTGTGTGAAAGTGGTGGTTTGTGAGTTTCAGTGAGAAAGTGAGACACATTCTTGTGATCTTGTGCTTTTTACCTGATCAAACATCAATAAAATACTGAAAACATAAGGAATGTTTTTTTTTTTTTTTCAATTGAAGTAATGGACAAGTAAAGAAAATCCCTAATTGCTTTCCTGAAACATTGGGACTCATATACATATATGTATTTGTGTGTGCGCGCAAATGTTTACTATGTAAAAAGCATAATTAATAGCATGATAAACTGAAATAAAAAAGAGTTGATATTTACACCAGAAAAACCTTTACTGCACAGCTAAATAGATATCCGTCACTACTAGTATTATCATCTCTTACCATCCATTCAGAACTGCTGATATATTACTTATTATTTTTACTATTGATAACTAATTGTCTTTGTACAGAACAGAGAAATAGCTAATCCTGTTTCATTGCATGCGCACCATCACAGCAAATGTTTCCTTAATGTTTATGTGCTGTGTTGACTATAGTTGTTGTTTTTTTCAGCTTCCCTGCTCGGAAGGTATAGTTCTACAGTCACTGAGGCCAGCCTTGTTGACATACACTCTCACCAGCAGAGGGAGTTACATCATGTGTTTGTGTGTGTGTTTGTGTGTTTGTGTGTGTAGCTGTGTGACTGGGCTTACTAAGGTCGGACATGGCAGCAACTTCATGACACCTCAGCGTCACACAAACAGGCACACACACACACACACAGACACACACCATTCTGTGGTCATGCTTAGCTTCTAGCACCAGGGGAATGGAAGGCACAACGCGACCCTTGTGACAGAA
>JAOVVH010000036.1:11537731-11559004 GCA_028566435.1 Scorpiodoras heckelii | reverse complement strand
AATGAAGTACTACAGGAAAAGATGTTAATCCTGCACATAATGCCTGGGTTACACACAGAAACCAGCACATTCCTTCTGCTGTGGCCGTTTAAGATCCGATCAGCAACTAGCACCTTCCCTACACCCATGATAGTCTACTTGTTCCCAACATGAGGGTGAGGCTGATTTCAAATCTTACCCGGCAAAGACGCATGATGCAGGACTGCCTGTTCACAACTTCTAAATCACCTGGTGAAATAAGACACATTCTAGTGGATAATAATGTGTTGTTTCCCAGACATTCCAGGTCTCCGCAAAATCAGGGAAACCATGGATTACCACTCAAATTCCACAACATTAGCACAAACAAGTGCAAAACTTAATTAGTAAAATGAGTCAGTTGATTGTAAACCTTTAATCCATTAAGTCTAAAAGAAAGGCAAATTGTAACCATAAACTAGATTTATTTGGCTGTTATAGTCTACTTCTAAAATGCTGAAGGAATAAGCTAGATTGGTTAAATGTAATTGTTGGATAGTGTCATTATCCACACTTTCACAGAATAGGCAATTAGCTACACAGTGCCATTAGCCCACAGGCACCAAGATAGTTGTGCTGATGTGGAAAGAAAATAAATTCTGTATACTGTTTTATTACACTGTATCTGTAAACTTTAGTTATATCATCATTACCACTATTATCTCATGCTATGGGTTACACTCTCCGAGCACTTTATAATCAACATCTGTACACCTACATATTCATGTAGTTATCTGATCAGCCAATTGTGTGGTAGCAGTGCAATGCATAAAATCATGCAGACACAGGCCAGCAGCTTCAGGTCATGATCACGTCATCCATCAGAATGGGGAAAGTGTGATCTCAGTGACTAAATGTGACGTGATTGTTGGTGCCAGATGAGCTGTTTTGAATATTTCTATAATTGCTCATCTACTGGAATCTTCACGCACAACAGTCTCTAAAGTTTACTCAGAATGGTACAGTAAAGAAACAACGCCCAGCGAGCAGCAGTTTTGCAGAAGGAAATGCCTCGTTAATGAGAGAGGTCAACCAAGAATGGCCAGACAGGTTCAAGCTGACAGAAAGGCTACAGTAATTCAGATAACCACTCTGTACAATTGTGGTGAGCAGAAACGCATTTCAGAATGCACGACACATTAAATCTTAAGGAGGATGGGCTACAACAGCAGACCATGTCAGCTTGCACATTTGTCAGCCAAGAACAGAAAGCTGAGGCTGCAGTGGGCACAGGATCAACAAAACTTGACTGCTGAAGACTGGAAAAATGTAGCCTGATCTGATGAGTCTGGATTTCTGAGGCACATGGATGGCAGGGTCAGAATTTGCCACTAACAGCATGAATCCATGGACCCAACCTGCCTTGTGTCAACAGTCCAGGCTGGTGGACATGCTGTAATGGTGTGGGGAGTGTTTTCTTGGCACATTTTGGACCTGTTAATACCAATCATCACTTGAATGCCACAGCCTTTTTGAGTATTGTTGCTGACCATGTGCATCCCTACATGGCTACAATTTAACACCTTCTAATGGCTATTTGCCACATGAAATGTCAAAGCAAAAATTGTCCAAAACTGGTTTGATGAACATGACAATGAGTTCAGTGTCCTTCAGTGGTGTTCCCAGTCACCAGATCTGAATTCAGTGGAACACCATTCATAGCATGAAAGTGCACCTGAAAAATCTGCAGGAATTGTGTGATGTAATCATGTCAAAGGAATGTTTCCAATATCTTGTGGAATCAATTCCATGTAGAATTGAGGCTGTTTTGAAAGTAGAGGCCACTACTCATTACTAGTATACCCACAGGGACCCTTGTTGCTTTTATAACAGCCACAATTCTTCATGCCATGGATTCAAGGTATAATTCTTTTGAGATCCTGTTCCATGTTGACATGATTACATAATTGATAGATTTGTCAGCTGCGCAATCATGTCGTGAATCTCCCATTCTACCACATTCCAGAGTTGCTCTATTGAGTTATTTGCGTTACCGCAGCCTTTCTGTTAGCTCGGTTAAACTTGCATAAGTCGTACTTGCATGAATGTGCAAGCATTCAGTAGCTTCCTGCCAATGGGGAAAGTGGTGTATACAATACTGTCTACAGTTGTGCTACAAACACTATGTTGCATTATAAAATTTATTTAGGCCTGACTTTAAGCAGTTGCTGAGAAAATGAAAGAAATAATAAAATAAAAATAAATAAAGAGCAACTTTCCCAGGGCACGCGTGACAGAATGTATCTTATGGGATTTGGTGCCTTGGCAGGTCTTCTAAATGCTCTGTGGATGTCACATACTCAGACTTTTCTGTTGACTGGGTTTTTATGGCCGGTTATGTAATTGACTACTTAGTCTGTCTCCTATAAACAGAACACTCTTCATTCTAATTCTTATTAAATGGACCTTTGGTGAATAAAGTGTTCTGTCTGTACTTTACATTTTGAGAAGTTTAGGGTGTTGTTTGGAACAAGTTTCAGTTTCTGGATTAAGAGCATGAGCGGCTGCTTTTACATTTAGCTATTTAGGAGATGCTCTTGTCCAGAACGACTTACAAAATAGTTAAAGGACACATCTGTGACCGAAGCCTGTTCAGTAAACGTTTCCGATGTACACCTTCTTTGTTAAAGGAAATCCACACCATTATCCACACTAACTCCAAAAGCAAAAACTTGAGGTTTTTAATGTTCAGAATGTTGTCATTTTCAGTGATTTAATATGGATTTTTGTTTTTTAAATGCTCAATATTTTGGCACCAAATCAATTTGATACTTCACCATCCGCTCTAATGCTTGTGTACCTTCACACTAAGGTTTACATTATTCATTTTTTAAAAACCCTACATTATTTACTTCGCAATTTAGCTTATTTTAAGTTGCTTGAATAAGAGATATCTTCACTATAAATGTTTTAAAACATAGTGGCTGACAAACTGCACCATTCATCTGTCTGGTAAACTAGATCAATAACAAGGTTAAATTGTCCTTTGTCTTTCTGCATGATAAGCAGACTACAAAACATCGGTGAGTGGATTACGACACTGCTTGTGTCTGCAGCCTTGCTAGAATTGGTCAAAAGATGAAGGTTGTATTGTGAGCAGTTTACACTGATTATCCTTGTTAAAGCAGACAGAGAGTTAAACTCAAATGTAAAGAGACTATTTAATAATGTATGATGGTTTCATATGCACACTCTCAAATCAAATTAGTGCATGCAGTTATACTATATAGCAGTAAAATGAAAAAGAACTGAACCGCTTAAGAACAGAATAGTACCAGTACAGCATAAACAAACACAATGAACTTCATACTGTCAAAAGAATCATCAGATGAATAGAAGGAAGAGTCAGGGACATTTTTAAATTTTGAGCTTTTTATCCATGTTTTGTTTCAAAATAAAGATCACACATTGTTTAGAGACAATCTACAACTGGAGTTACAAAAAATAGTTGCCCAGGCAGAAAGCACACACAGCATCTGTTAACTATACACATTATGGTTACAAGTGTGCTCGCATAAAGAGATCATAGGAAATATACACAAGGCTGTTTAAATATACACCGCAGAGTGTTCCAAATCAAATGTTACAATCACTTACAAGTAGACAAAAGAATGGCAAATCTGTACACACCTTGCAACCAGGGCAATCTATGCATCACACACATACACACGCTCGCTGCTATCTGCCCCAGAGCAAGGGAGGGACTATAAAAGATCTTAAAAAAAAGGGGATGAGCAAATGTGAAAAAATGGCTGGTGAATGGCTAAAAGCAGAGTGCCCATGTTTGTCTTCTTTGTACATCTATGCCATTTTAATCCAAAGGGCTTCAAAACCAACAAAAATCTGATATTACAATTTACAATATACAACAACTCATAACTCAAACAACAACCAAAAAGGTGAGAATTTACACTGAAATGCACAAGATTCTTTTTTTTTCCCCATTTTGTTTTTTTTTCGTTCTCATACCAAAAAGGGCTGTAGAAGCGAGTCCACATTTACATTAGCCAAGGTTTACAAATGTACAATTATACAATTAGAAGTATGTATTCACTACTAGGGTAATTATAGGTACAGATTGGACATCAAAAACCAGAAAAAACTACAAAGTTTTATATATATATTTATATATATGCAAAGTTCTACACCAAGTATGCACTAAATATTTATAGAAGCAAGACCAAAAACGTCTCCCATGCTAAATGTCTGCAACCATGTTAGCAATAGAGTGTGTTAGCATGTAATGTGTGTGTTATGAAGGTGTGTTAGAAATGTGTGTAATAGCAATAAATTTAAATGCTGAAGCCTCCATGATTCAAACTGGAATCAAATCAAATATCATCTCGTACATACAGAAACAGAAGAAGAGGAACAAAGTTTTTAGTATTAGTGGGAAACGGACTAGGTGAATAGAGATAACAAGAACAAGCTTACAAAGACCTGGAGAGAGAAGAGCATTCAGCAAAACTAGAGTAGGATTTACAATGACGCCAGACCAACAGCTTTAAGCTGGGTGTGGACACGCTCTCCTCAAGGCATCAAGAGAAAGAATTTACATGATGCCGTTTGGCGGAGCACAAAGTGGGCCCAGATCTACTCCATTCTTCATGTAGTACTTCTCCAGCTTGGCCAGGATGTGCTTCCCGTACGTGTACTTCCGCAGGGTTCCAATATGAGGCCGGATCTAAACTCAGACAAACAGAGAAAACATCCATACCATAAAGCACTGCAGATGCTACAAATAGAAGCTGCAAAAACAGAACAAAGGAAACAAAGGAAGGAAATACAGAGAAAAGAAATGCATATGCAAAAAGTTAAGTGGTTAGGTTACATTCTTCACCTTGTGCATGACGATCTTGCGCTGTGTCGGCTCGGCAACATCAATCATTTTTTGCACGACGTAGTTGGCGTACTGGTCCTTCATCATGGTGTATAAGGCACTGTGGGGCCCGTCCGCCATACTGCACACTTCATCAATCAGCATGGCCCGTTCCGCACGCAGCGAGTGTGTCACACACTTCTCCACCACGTTACTGCAGAGAGGGAGGCAGTTGTAATTACAGCCTTAATGGCACACTGTCTTGTGTATGATGTAGATGTTGTTAATGTGATATCATGCCACAGAGGCTTCTATAAAATCCACCAGTGTTTGGACACAATTACAGGGCATTAAAAAAAGGATAGCAGACTAGTATTACCAAGAAAAATTAAAAAGAAATGAATTTGTGGTTTTCCTGCAAGCAGAGCTTGAATTGGTGAAAGTTGATAAGCATTTATTAACCTTAGTGGCCTCATTTCCTAAATCCACCTTCACACCAGCAACATTTTTTGTTGTGTTGCTACCCGTTTGAAAACAGGCACGAGTCCTGGTGTTTTTTAATTACCTGGCAAACTTGTGCTGGCTGAGTCCCAAAACATTTCCTCTGATCTCAGAGACAATCTTGCTCTTGTCTTCTGCACGTCCATGTTCCAGCACATGCTGAATCACATAGTTCCCATACTGATCCTATACACAGGGAAATACAGTAAAAATCAAATAATCAAATGGAGAAATATATATATACAGTAAAAAGGACTGCAAGAGGATCTACAGCATTATTACACTATAGCAGGACATCAGTGACAGGACCAAAATGTCGCTTACTTGAACCAGTTGCTCAGTGTGTTGGTGAAGCTCTTCCAGAATTGGCAGTGTCTGCTCAGGAAGACAGTGCTCCAAAATACGCTGGATCACTCTGCAGCCATAGGGGTGTGTAGACAGAGCAAACACCTGCACAACATATACACAATAAATACACACACAAATGCCTTTCATCTTTGAGAGCCACTTCAATCACTGTTAAAACATCAAAGGAAAATCCATTTACACACACTCCTCTGGGGGCTTTATGTAAACCTGACATTTAAACATAGCCTGGGACCTGTTGCTATAGTGACCCACCTGTCCCTTGAAAGCATCAATGATGAACTGGAGAGCATGGGGCTGCACACACTCAATGCACTTTTGTACTACATGGTTCCCATTCTGATCCTTCACACACTTCAGCACGTGACCGTCCAGCTCCCGTACCATATCACTCTGCACCATACAGCAACACAATTATCACTTATATCCATTTAATCTTCCTCAGAATGATTTAATTAATGGATGTTTGAGGCAACATGACACATGACATAAGTGTGCACTCACAATGACTTGCTGGTCAGAGGGGATGAACTCCAGAGCTTTCTGGATCACCCTGCATCCATACATCTGCAGAGCCAGAGACAGCACGTGGCCACGAATTCGCTCGGCAAGAGCCAACTTCTGATCCAGACTGCCAAACTACACAGACGGACAAAATGAAATTAGTATACATAATAAAATTACAAAGGGTACCTTCACTGAGCTAATATTAGTAATGTTGCATTAGAATGATTAATAATGATATATAGTAATGGTCTTTCTGGACAGGACACACAACACTGAATATTTCAGCTAAAATGGTAAAATTATTAAAGGATTTTAGAAATGGTTTGTATTTGTACTGAATTTGAAGCTTGTATGATTCCTAACAACATGTATTGTTATGTCCCATTGAATATTAAACTACAGTTTTACTTTGATTAAACCTTTAAAATGAAAGATCTTGCACTTTCTTATCCTCATGGACCACTGAACATTTGAATTATAGATAGCATGGACAGAGGGAGGACAAGTCATCAATCCTTTTTCAAAGCTAATAAGTTATGCCCTTCAAAAACAGTGATTGTCAGCATTTTAATTATCTCTGATTTACTTTCCCATACTGCAACAGCCCCACTGGATGTCTGAATGTAGTAGTCTACAGCCAATACAGTGGTGAGAAATTAAGCAAACTTGGGGATTGTGCTGAAATAAGCACATCTGAACTCTCCACACTGTGTCCAAGCAGAGCCCTCACTCATTCTGGTTTCCAAGCACTGGTGAACAGTGTTACTCAAACTTACTGCATTTTAATACTGAATACAAGTGTGATGCAGACATGAAGGACAAAACCAAGTGGAAAAACACACACTAACAGTTAGAGCACTACTTGGAGCAATACAACAAAAAGTCAAAGCAATGTTTATATATCAGTGGTCTTGTAACCAACATGCTACATTACACTATTTATAGTTTATGTATCTGGTCCCTATAATTCATGTCAACTAATTGAAGAAATTCAAAGAAATGTCTAGCAGAGTGCATCAAGAAGACCATCTATTTAGCTTATTAAAACCGCCACATAGACATTAGACAACGGCAATTAAATTTAAGGCTGTAATTACAGACCACAAACTAAAGATATGGTAGACCTTCAGAACAAAAGGAAACTATGACTTACTTCAAAGAACTTCTGAATGACATAATTTCCAAAAACATCAACCATGAGTTGGTAGGCAGCCTGTAGAATCTCACTGAAGACCAGTTGACGCTCTGCAGAACTTGCTCTTTCCAACTTTAGCTGAATAAACCTGAACACACACAAGCCATATTTCATACCATCAGACAGAGCAAGCTAATGCAACCAAGCTGTAAGCTTAAAGACATACTTGCATTTAAACAGATCCAAAATCATTCTCTTACCAAAAGCTATCATGGTCATTGTCATATGATAAACAATTAAGTCAAAGCATTCTACAGAGCACTGTTCAATCAAAAGAGGACACAGACAAATGCACACCTGGAACCATGCTGGTCCTGAGAGAACTCCATCACATGGCCTGCAATCTCACGCAGTTGGAGGTTCGGGTAGCGGTTGTTACGGAAGTCCTCAAGCAGGCGGCTGCGTCCAGATGGCATGACGTCAGACATGCTGTAACGGAGTCGTGATGATGGGAAGAGCTGGCTGCTGGGACTGAAGAGGGAGGAGCCAGTAGTGGCACTACGATACTTTGCCTCTGCTCCAGGTGCAGCAGAAATGAAGCGCCCACTGCCATTGGTCAGTCCCCCTGCAAAAAAAAAAAAAGATAGTACAATATTAGTCACAACAGACGATAAAACCAAGCCCAAATATTTGTGAACCTTTTGTTTTTAATAGTACACACCGAGATTGAGACTACTGGAGGATCCATGGGTTGAAAGGGAAGGTGGAGGAGTTAGAGAATGTGAGGGGGCTTGAGTGGGAAGAGGCATGCCAACAGGGCCAGGAGAGGAGCTAAAACCAAGTCCATTGTAGAACCCTCCATGGCCAATTGGAGTGAGGCTGCTGGGGGTGCGCTTATACAGGTCAGAACTGCCAGTCAAAGAGTCCCGGCGAGAGCCACTGGAGCTAGAGTTAGGAACTGTGGACAGATTACATACATATATATTAGGCAGGTTTGTGCCGACCATTTCAGGAAAGAGTCTTTGAACAATACACTTAATAAATAATGTAGTAATGTAATAATCTCCTGGATGCAGCCACACACACACCTGCTGTTCCAAAACCTCCAAGTGTTGCTCCCAGTGTAGCGCCAAGAGACGAGGACGGGTTAGCATTGAATCCAAGTGAGGAGCTTCCTGGTTGGGCAGAACCCTGAGAAAACAAGGATGAGCTCTGCGAGGAGGAGCTTGGAGATCCACTCCCATAGAAGGAGCTTCCACCAAGACCTCCAGCTCCCTGCTGACCTGGAGCCTGCTGGGAACTCAGTGCACGAAACGCCCCATTGGCTGCACCTCCAAGGCCTGCATTAGCTCCACTGGCAGAGGCAGCAGCTGCAGCCACTGTATGAAAAGAGTCCAAAAGGACCAGCAGGGAGAGATGGATAGATTGTACAGATCAAAAAGAAAATGAATGGGTTCATCATATTTCAAGCAATGCTATAACACATAATAATGCAATAGATAGGTGACTGAAAAAACTTAAAGCTGAAATGCATACCGGCAGCAGTAGGGCTGATTATGACAGAAGCAGGAGCCATGAGTCGGACAGGGCCACTGCGAGCTCCTGTATTCACCACCAGAGCACCAGTCTGATCATAATATGCAGCTGGAGCAAGAACTGGATACCCTGGGACACATACATGAATGCAGTGTTAAACTGTTAAGCACAGATATTTATGATCAAATAACTATTTAAATAACGTCAAGATCAAAAAAGAAAGGGGGGGAAAAAAAAAACAAAAACAAAAAACACAAACACTCACCAGGAACACCGGCTGCCAAACCTTGTCCAAACGCCAAAGCGGAGTTCACTGCTGCAGCTGCTACAAGCTGGTCCGTCTGCTGGCCCTGCTGACCCTGGCTCGGGGTCAGGGGTCGCTGGTTACCTCCAGTACGCATTACCTAAAAAGCAAATATAGCATGTAGGTAATAGGGAAAAAACACAGAAGCAGAAAGTAGTCAATTACTACTGGTTAGCTGAAAACACTTTTGCACACTTTGCCTGATTTTTTAAACGACATGCAGGATCAATTCTGTGGTGTTTTAAGGGATGGCATCATTGTGGGTTTGTTTTTACACAGCCCATTTCCTTATGAACCACAAATCAATTGTTCAGGTTTATACACAGCTCACAGTAATTCACAGTCAGGGCTGCAGAGCTTGATTTTGTACAAAATTCAGCCAACTCAGATGTCCCATATGGCATCATTGTAGTAGCAGTACTACAAAGGCCCATCACAGATTTCTGGTCCAGTTATTAATAGCAAGTCATAAGCATGATAACAGTTGCCTTTCCCCTACAACAGTCTTTGATTTCTCACAATAATAGGCCTTAAAGGCATGGAACCCCACAGATATGGACACTGGTAAATTCAGACGGGCATGAGCAGCATACTGACCCATCATAAAAAAACGAAAACCTTCGCCTTCAACAAGGCCTACTGTTTTAGTTTAAATGCTAGAATTAGCTGTCTAGCTTGCTACTAATTTAGATGTTAGATAAATCCCCACAATGAAGAACATTACCAGTTAATGCACATTACAAAATGTTACTCTGCTTATTTTTGTTTTGTTTTTGTTTTTTTAAACAAAGACGGTGAAATTCTTAAATCTTACACACAACAGATTCGATAGTTTGTTTTTTTAATCGAGTGAAAAAAGCATTAGTTCAAGATAAAAGTGCATTTGTGAAAAATGAACTGACAGGCATTAGAGTTGTGCACTGGGATTAGGACACCATGAGACCCAACAAAGATAAGCCACATTGATTAGCATGTAAGAGAACTGGACACAGCTGCTGTCTCTTGCAGTGTCTCTGTAATGTGCTTACTACATTCACTCACTCATCCATAAACGCTGTATCCTAGTCGAGTATCCATGGTCTCAATGGCTAATTTATTTATATTTTGGATAACTGGACCAACTAAGAAAATATCACTGAATGGACTGCATTCCACACCTGCTGTTGGTTCTGCTGAGTCTGTGCTGATGGCTGCTGATTGGCAGAGTTGGAGGGAGCAGGAGCCTGCTGCTGGAACAGGTTGGCTGGATACACACCCCATGGAGTCACTCCATAATACTGATGGGGCATCACTGCTGGGCCTACAGCATGCAGATACACATAAATAAACCGTATTCTTATAAAAAAAATGTTTACTGAAGTCAGTTATCAGCATTAATACGCTGGGTGTTTCTCATTCATCATACCAAGAGTGGCTGCAGCAGCAAGGCCGGCAGCATAGGGGTCTGTGCCAGGTGGGGCTGCACTAATGATGTAAGGGTTCGGCATAAAAGCAGCAGGAGCCAATCCTGAAATGCACACACAAGACTTTTTATGAATTAAAGGAGTTCTCAGACAATCCGTTTAAATATGGCAGCAAGCCATTTGTCCGGCCAATGCACATCCATAGTACGACTAATCATTCTAACAACTGATCTGTGTACTCACCGATGTGCGGCTGTTGGGCTGCAGCAATGGCATACTGCTGCTGCTGCGCGGCTGTGAGCTGTTGCACAGCCAGAGCACTGGGCCTCTGGAACAGCTGAAACATTTCAATGTAAATAATTTAACACTTATCTTTTAACATCTCTGAATGCACCACTTCTCACAAAGTTTGAGGTCTAAAAGGAAAACTATTTTTAGAGGTACATTTTGTACATGTATAACAAAAATGAATGAGGATAATAACTGGCACATAATTGACAGTAAGATCAGGGCTATATGAAAAATTCACAGCTCGAGAAAAGTACAGTCCAATGTCACAGGTTTTAAAACATTTATACCATGTTATAAACATCATCCAGAAAGTTTTTATTTGGTGATAAAACATCTGTGTGAAGCCACTTTCCCCACTTTATTTATTTCTTTTATTTATTACATGTGGCATCAGTTCCTACGATTCAGCTGACCTTCAGCACTCCATCACGTCCCATTTAAACACACATATTGAAAGACATAAGACAACACAGCCTATGGTATCCAGAACAGTAAAACACTTCCTGCCATTAAGTTTTGTTTATGGCACAAACACAACAGGCTTTATAATCATGACCAGCGACTGGAAGTTAAGGGACTTAATTTTGAGTAAGTTGAGTATTTCAGCTGTGAAAGAACCAAAATGCACATCTCTGTAACTGGCAAATAAAGAACACTGAGTGTCTTTCTGTGGATGATTGACAGGGAATGCCAGTGATGCAAATGGTGTTTGAACACAGGGGAGGTGACAACAGTAAAAAGACTGCTGGAATTGCTCTTATTTTCACTTTGTATTTTGTCTCTCTACAAGAATTGAATTTTTAATGACTAGCTATGAATAAGGTAGCAGGACGTGAGATAAAGAACACACACAAAAAACTGTTAAGGTTATCTAGCTCACTAGTAAAGGTAACACTAACAATGCTAACTATTTCCATATGCTAATTCCTTTTAGCTAACTAGTAGCTGGTAGATCTCTGGTTTTATCAGTACAGATAAAAAAAAAAAACAAACATAACACAGAATTTTTATGTTTTTTTTCTCTTTTTTTCAAAGGCACATATCGTCGCTGTCAAAAAAAAAAAACCACATTTTTTTGCAGTTTTCATTTTTCTTCAATATTCAAACAGCCTTTTTTTGGACATACTTGTTTTTCTTTGGACAGTGACAATATGCTTCTAGCAATTCTGAGACACTGGTGATGATAGTTTTTTACCTGCTGAGGGGAGTTGTAATCAAAAAGGCCCACAGTAGCTGCTGTGGAGTCAAGAGGCAGCTGGCTGCCAGTATAATCAAATTGCAAAGTCTCCATGGAAACAGATTCCATGGGGTCAAGGGTCACGTTCTGGGGCTCAACATTTGAGAACTCCTCAGCTGGTTTTGGTCCTGCTCCTCCAGCCATTTCAGCTCCGCCCAACTCCACCTCAGGACCAGCAGTAGGACAGTTACCAGGAGTACGGCTGAAATGAAGGTAAGAAGCAGTCTGCTTAAAATACAGTTCTCTTTATGCCTACAGTACTTAGCATGAGTGAGGACTGTTTGGGCTGTACCTGAAGTCCTTCACATCAACATCAAGTCCGTTCTGACTGGGCAGTCCGTTAGGGTTGTCCATAGGATCAGGCTCAGATTCTTTCAGTTCTTTTCTCTCTGGGTCAAATGTGGTTTTTGGTTTAGCCTCTGCTCTCTTTTCAGCATCATCAGTTTCAGCATCTCTTGCACCCTAACAGAAGGGAAGAATCAAGAATACAACTACAGTAAGAACAAGATGTTTTGAAGTAATATTAAGAAGGTAAATAAAGAATCTTGAGAGAAACAGCTGGCATAAAAATCTAGAAAAGTGAAGACACTCACAAAGGCTCCTTTACGTAGACAGGAGTCAAGTTTCTCAGCAGGGGACGAGCTCAGGACATATTCCACCATAGACACACCGAGACCGCCACTCTCAGAACGGGGAGAAAGAACAGACCCTGCCTCACCAACGCCATGAAATCCCTGACCTGGCCGACGCTGCACCATGATTGGCTGTGACACCGAATGATCTGAGGATGACACAGTCAGATATATCATTATAACAAACATAGAAATGATTTCTTAAAATTAATCATAAATGCAACACACAAATTACCAGAGGCTCCCCAGGCACTGTCTCTCCACTGATCCAGAAAGATCCCTTTTGGTCCATCTTTCCCTGAATCATCAGATTCCCAGAATTTTTTTCCTGTGAGGAGCTGCTGTGGGAGCAAAAACAACAAAAAAATCTAAATATGACAAAAAAAAGTGGTAATGAGATGATTAGTACTGATGTAGATTCTAACCTCTCCCATGACTCTTCCCTCCAGGGCAAGTGCCTGAAAATCATGGTTGAGTTCATCCATTGACCGCACCTGAGACAGACACACACAGCAGCCAAGTTCATACAACATAACAGACAAGCAAAGACTCGAAATATATTCTGTTTCTGTAAAGAACTGATATCTAAACCCCAACTGACAGCTCAACATTCTGCAATCCAAGTGTTTTAGATGTGCTTACAAGTTTGTGCACAGTGTAGAAGCTCTAACCTGGTTGTCAGCATGGATGTTATCTCCAGTTGGCCAGCGGTGTTTGCCATTGTTGTACCCAGGTTGGTCACCATGCTGCCGCTGAAAGAAGTAATCTACCATGGCATCATCTTGAGAACGCCCTGCCCCCTGGGTGGGGGGAGGAGCTTGTGGAGCAGGGCCGGGTTGCGGGGCATGGCCCGCGGGACTCAGCACCACAGGCATATTGGGTAATGGCCTGTCAGGGGGAGGCAGTCTGAGGTGGGGGCTGAACGAATCCTGCCAGAGCACAGCTTTTCTCTTCAACACGCACGCTACGCTCATTCCACCAGAGCCTGCAAAGTAACAACAAACAAAGTAAAAATTAACAGATCAAAATACTTCAAAAGTCTTGAATTAAACTCAGTTCTACTGTTCAATGTAAAATTTTGGCCAGTTTTTACAAAAACGCTCACTTAATACAGAGGATCATGAAAACTTTGCAAAACTAAATGGTCAGACATTTTGTTTCAAACAATTCAATAGCCTTGTAATCACAGCCAAGCCTCCTACTAACAGTTTAAAAAAAAGGTCAGCATAAATAAACCAAAGCCTCACTCAAATCTGATGTGCCATTGCACTAGTAATTTCCAAATATTTTTTACCGTTACATATAATCAAGAAAGCAATGAGCTGATTAGGACAGTATTAGAGTTTGTAATGGATAAATGCAGCTTTACAATAGAAGGTATACTAAATAAAATCTCAATTACAGGCAAATTTAATTATGCATGCATCTCTCTCAAGCTCCACAAACGCTGACACTAAAGTACAATTGTAGACAGATTTCGAATAAGCATGATCAGCAGATCTGTAATTAATGTAAACATCAAGCCTGCCCTTACACAAAATTTCAACAGTGGATAATATAGAGCACTGCTCATACTCGCGTGCAGTGCCGCACATAAGGCAGAGCAATTAATTCAAGCTTCAAGAGTTTTATTGTCATGTGCACAGTGTAAGCAGGTGTTACGGTGTACAATGAAATTCTTACTTTGCTAATCCTCTGAGGGAAATTTTTCACAGTTAATTAATGGATCACCACCAGATGTCCGTCAAATCCACTATACTGATCTACTAAGAGCTTAAGTTTAAAGCACACTACCTGCCACACCAATCTAACAAATACTGACATCTATTACTAATTGACGTTTTGTAACGCATTATAAAAGCTTAATTGTGAGTGAGCATGATCAGTTAAACAATCCTAAACAATTCACTACAGCCAAATATTTTTCACACTGCAAATTATACAATACTATACGTTTACTAGGAGTTTAACAACCTATTAATCTGTATCAACGAATCGACCAAACAGCAAATTATCCAGTATCATCGATAAGCCACCTACAAATAAGTGCATGCATGTTTATCATCGCACCTGTTCCAACAATATCTGTATGAATCCTCTCTGTACACTCCTATGTGCTAGGTGACAGCATGCAGTGTAAGCCCTGTTTGTGTGCTACCGAAATAGTTTTACCCTCTCCCTCTAGTACCACAAGCTTGTCAGCTCACCTGTAAAGGCGACACACGTTGCATTTTATTCCCCTCAAAAACTGACACGTTATTCCAAAAGTACAGAAGCGAGACAAATCTCAAGGTGTTGAAAATCATCTGATGCTTTATGTAGGATTGCGTCATGATGAAACATGCTTTACACCCCTAACATCTACATGAAAACCATGATTAACACAAATGTTAAACAGAGTTGGTGCTCGAATACAACAAAGTATTCTGCTATACAACAAAGAAAAGCTATGGGCAACCGGTGGAACACGGATGTCAAATACCCTTTTGCCCAAGCGTATATATAGCTTTGTTACTATAAGCCTTCCTAAACACATTATACACACAGAGAATAAAACAGCAACTGTTATGTAGCTACAACAGCAATGAAAGTAAGAGCAGTGCTTCAAGGTTGTATTGAATTTTCTTATCTGGTATTAGTTAACACTAACAGACACTAAATACTTAGAGTAGGGTTCCTCCCTCGGTTGTTTTTAATCTATTTATCCACACACAGCTCCAATATCCAAACAGAAAAAAACAACAACATAACCTGCAATTCTTGTATCAATCTGTACCATTCCTTTTACGTTATAAGCCCAGTTCTACTACAATACTGTCCAAACTCTGAAAATAAGAAAACGTCATTAACAGTGCATGGGAGTACATCTTACCACAGCTGACTTTTGTAAATGTAATTCTATAGCCATCTATGCATGGGGAAAACCCACTCAATGAGCATGACATGGGCTAAAATAATTTTAGAGTTGAGGTTAAAGCTATACACCGATTAAGCCTAGTAGACTATTCAGAAATAACAATTTAACAGAGACAAGCCTACTCAAATTCTGTCCTTATTTAGTGCATGTCCATTTGCACAGAGAAACCTACACACTATTTTTGACATAGAAATAGATGAAGTTATCTCTATATGTTACAGCAATGCATTTGTGTTCTTATAATAAATGATTTGTCTTACTACTGAGCTATAAACATGAAGAAAAAAGCAAGCCAGGATATTTTAACAGAATATTAATATTGCTCCAGCCATTTGATTTAAGGCCCTAAACTGAGACAACATTGGTCTTACTAGCAGGTGCAATACTAATACTAATACAATACTAATTCACTCAGATCTTCAGATGGAGGTGACTGAGCTGAAAGTGAAAAAGTGAAAGTGACACATTTTTGTCACTGTGCTTGCACACAGAAAGATTGAACCTCCATATTTTAACCCATCCGTGCAGTGAGACACACTAGTGAAGACACACTAGGGGGCAATGAACACACATGCCCAGAGAGGTGGGCAGCCCTAGCCAACGGCCGGGGAGCCATTGGGGGTTAGGTGCCTTGCTCAAGGACACTTCAGCCGAGTCCTGTTGGCCACGAGAATCAAACCTGGGACCTTCTGATCACGGGGCAGACACCCTATCCACAAGACCAGACTGGACAGAACACATGCTCTGGTAGTAGTCAGATTTCTGAGAACCATGAAAAAAACTTAATTTCTCAGTAATCCTAGAAATGTGTCAACTCTTAATTTACTATTAAGCTGCAAAATGCCAAACTAACATTTACATACTTATTTACACATACATATTTAAAATGACCTTCTGAAACCTTTTAATTGGAGAAAAATGATGACCTTGCTAAACATTTTCTTTAGAAAAAAAAAAAGTAAATGAGAACAGTTTGCAAACACCGACTCATGTTACATTAAAAGACCCCATTTACAAGTGGCATTAACATGCGCCCTGGATGATCGAATCACAAGCGGACAGAGAAACATAGGTAATCATACCTGGCTTTATAAATGCATCTCCACTGACCCTCTGTTATCTGTTTTCATGCATTGTATCCACTGGTGAGAGACTGTCTCACCAATTTATTAGTTCAGTCTTCCCTTGCATTTATTTTCAGTCAAAGATTTTCATGAATCCTATCAGATGTACATGTATTTTCTGTTTCACACATTTTAACTACGTGGTCTGCTAACAAAACTTATAAATGAATGAGCGCAAATGAAGCTATGAAATGCAGCTGCTCTCATCTCTGCTGTTACAGCATTACCTTTATCCATTAGTCCAGTGGCAGAGCGCTCTACTGTTCAGCGTGATTTTCCAAACAGTCTCATAATAAGTACATATTTTCCAGCTAAGACAATGATGCAGTTGATTGGTTGGTCCTCCGTTGCTGTCTGGGACACATCAGGACTATTTCACTTTTGCTCTACAAATGTAATGCAGCCATACGCATCCTGGACCAAATGTGGTTTGAGTGATCAGATTACATTGTCTTCCAGTCGCATTTGATCCTGTTCACACCCTTACTTAGCACTGATCGCTTGTGATACGATTACCAAGGATGCACATTGATAAAGTGTGAAAATGACTACAGGGGAAATTACAATTTGGGGCAATGTACCCATTACAATGAAATGTTAACCAAAAGTGACACTTAATCCATGAAAATGATTTAGTGATTAATTTTTGCATCCAAAAAAAGGTTATTCTTTCCTTGAAGTGTAACAACTCTCTAATTTAAAAGACAGGCCATCTGTTAAGGAAAAGGTGAGGCATTCTGTTAAAATTAGGAGTCATCACAACCAACAAGACACTTCTATAACTAATACTAAAAAGTAAATGGAGCTCATGGAACACGATGTGTCAGATTATAACTTGATAAAGTGTCACAGATTTTATTTACATTGCTTGTTTGTTGATTTTTTACTAACGTTGACAAATGCTGACAGGATCTGCAGATTATATCAATTATAATGTACAACTTCTAAGTGCAAAAATCTAACAGTTTTAACATAGCAAACTGATATTATCTCAGGCTGTTGTTGTTGGTTGGGGTTTATTGCCACATCAGCACGATAACGGCTATATATGTGACATACCCAGTTCTAGTTCAGATCATCTCAGGTGAAGTCTTAAAATCTATTTATAGGCTTTTCAATGCAATTGCATTTAAATGAGCTTTTTTCCTGCCCATCTTAGAAGACAGGCTTATAAACAGACCTATAAAGTTATAAAGTTTCCAGCAGGGTATCAAAAAACGGAAATAAAAAAAAAAACCATATCAAATTAGATTTAGATTTGTTTGGGCAGCTACTATATGGTTGTTCATCTTTACTTTCCGAACAACTGCACCAACCAGTATGAACAATTCCTGTTTAACAACTTGATAAATTACAGTTCTGCTTTTGTTCCACATACGTAGGTTAACTGCTACTCAAAGAGTGTGTGGACTCCTCAAGTATCAGATATTTCTAAACAACATCAATTCTGGCACTTCCTCACTATAAAAAAACAAAAACCCTTTAGACAAATAGTGCCCGATTTGCTCCCACTTGCTTGTATCATCCAGGAAGTGTATCAAATTTCCCAGGAAAAGAAGATAACCAGTTCACAAGAGATTATGCTGGTTAATGTAACTGGCTATAATCAGTAAGTGAGCTTTTAAACATATCTTTAAAAAGGACAAAAAAAAACGTTTCTCACTTTTTGGACTCCTTCTTGTACTGCACAAAGTTAATAACATGCTGAATTTCACCATCATTGCATTTATTCTACACTCCCATTACGTAATAATAATGATCAGGAAAACACGGTGGAGTTTTATCTTGTCCTGTATATCCTTTACTGTACTTATCCCCTAGTCTGTGTTAGAGTAAGCCATCTACAAACATACAAAAAAGAGTTTATCTGCTCTATGACTGCAAATACAAAGTGACATGGAGAAAAAATAAACTATGACCACGCTTCAGCACAAACTGACTTGGCCATACACACTTTTTTTTTTTTTTTTTTAAATTATTACCATTTTAAAAGGCACTGTGAGAACTCATGGCCCAGTGACACAGTGTTTACAATGGATTTGTTTACATGGTAACTGGTAAGAAATAGTTTCTTGGCCACATTCAATGGCATTATTCTTGAAGTTTACAAGAAAACCTTTTGTAATGCTTGTGAGCAGTATGTCTTTGTGCCAGAAGATATTCTGGCAGAAACAAAAGCAAAGATGATACAAAATGAATGTTTTTGCATGTACTGTTCACACTGTGCTGCAGAAAATCTGCTCCTGCTCATTCTAATATGCTGGAAATGTTTCAGGATACTTCAGATAAAACTGGTAAAAGCAGTTTATCTGCCTCACTGTCAAATGAAGAAATGTAAATAGGTAAAATAGCCCAACGTGTGACAAATGATTTGGCACCATATTGTAATGACAAGCATAGATGGTAAAGAAGTTCATAGGAATTCCCCTTGCACAGAAAAGTGACTGAGTCTGAGGGGAAATCGAACACGCAACTGTTGAGTTTCATTACACGTCGCTATCATAAGCCATCATCCTGAACACGCTGCACAGCCACAAGCGGAAAGAAAGGGCTAAAGGTCAAGTGTGACGAGTCACGTTACTGAGAACTCAGCACAATTACATGTTTATCGTAGCATATCACACACTGGAAAGATTTTCGGATAAAACCGACCGATCTGGAAGACACCAATGTAGTGAAAATCCTGATCATTAGTTGTGTTTCAGACTAAAACGAACTAAAACCCAAGAACGTGGGTCTCCTGCATGTTAACGGGGACAGCTGAAGTACAAGCTGTAGCAATGCACACTTCACACACAGCAGCCAATATAATCGATGTAAACATATCTCCCTGTAGTAATACAGTGTAGTATTAGAGAACCAGGATTTAAAAAAAAACAAAAAACCACCCACCCAAGTGATGCATCTTAAGTAAACGTACATCTTTTGGTAACTGTTTTACAAACTAATAGTGAATGTCGCCAGAAATTACTGACACAAAAATCTAGTGCTAATAAAACAGTGTTACTGTAAATTATAGTTAGCTATGTGAAAAACTACAATAGCAGTAAAAACTACAAGTGGTGCCAAGCCGCTGGGCCTGATGCAATGCTGTGCAAAAGGGAAAATACACAACATGCAGAGATTACATTAAAATTATCATTTTATGTCGTAACAAAACAACTCAGTACGATTCTCCAGGATGTAGTGGGTGTCTCTGCACTTTTAATTCACCAACTGACCCCATTTTTAGACAGTAAAACCTGCAAGTCGGGAAATAAGCGTTAGTTTGGTTGGTTAAATCTGCTCATTTTCATCAGACCTGAATGTCGTGTTTATATTGTGATATAGGTTAGATGTTAACTATATATATTAATACGAGTGTTGTAGCATAAACGTTTAAGAGTAAGGCGATGGATTCCTGCCATATGGCAGCCTTACTGTACAAAACGTCTACATGGTGATGAAGAGGAAACGGCGTGGTGACTGATGGAGTTCACTCGAAGTGTTTGGACATGAAGAAAAACACCAAGCGGAGAGGAAAATGCCCGGAAAACACCACACCGAGAGCTCGGTTGTTTCCCCCTCCGTCCCTCCTCCCTCCCTCCCGGAAGTTAATACCGAAACCACAACGGGGTTAATAATTATCCCAAACACGCTGTTGAACTTTTTGAAAAGGGAAATAAATGATAACTGAAGGTATCTGCGCTGAAATGATACAAAACAAACAAACAAACACGACGACATGCGCGTCTTTGTCAAAGCGAGCCGAACAAACTCGACAGCTAAGCTTAGCGTTAGCGCTAACGTTCACTAGCTGCCAGGCAAAAACACGGCACATAGCAACCAGCACCGCGCTGGTAAACTCAACACGGCTTACTGGGTTTTCAAAGGAAAGAAATATGAACCAGCAGGGGTTCATGACGTCTAGAGAAACGTGAACGTGTAAAAAAACAAGGGTCCGAGACATTTTGTTGAGCGCGTCTAAGACACGGCCTGCCCTCCTTCCTCTACTAACGTGCTACCTAACCTACGGAGGAGGGGAGAAAAAAAGACAGAACGAAACCGCGACGCAAAAAAACCCGCCTTTAAGACACAAACCTGGGTGTTCAATCTCCCTTTGCCCGATACCTGGACCGCCGGCGGTGCGCTACGCTACAAGTCCTGCTGCTGCTAACAAAAGGCCCGAGATGTCTGGACAGGAAGAGCGGCACAACAGTAGGAGAGAACCGGGGAGGGGGGAGGAAGGAGAGGAATCCCCTGGTAGACTGCTCTGTACGAAGGGGACCGAGCCCTTGTTTGCCGTGCTTGGTTGTTTCCTTTCCTAATGAGCTCATAAAATAAAGTTTAATTTTCACACTTGTCGTTCCAGAGTTATGTGCCTTTATTTAAGCAAAAAATTCGTTTCCGATCAATGACTTTTGTACCCATTGACAAAATCTTTTGAAATTTTAATACATTGTTATAATTGATAAATTACAGTTCATGTTCAATTTTGATGATT
>JAOVVH010000036.1:11518700-11533194 GCA_028566435.1 Scorpiodoras heckelii | reverse complement strand
TTTGACTTTTCTTTTTTTTTTTTCTAAACTAAAGAATCTTCATACAATGCATTAAAACAGAGGTCTTTACTCTTCACATGAAGGTGTCAGTTTTGCTGCAGGTTTTAATCCCAGCCAAACAGGAGCCACACCTAGAGGTCTTTAAATGGCCAAAAAGAATATATGATTTCACATTTGGATGCATGATAATATGAGATATATGATTCAAGCAGAAACAGAAGTGGCAACTTTAGTAAGGCAAGAAAACTTGCAGCTAGATCAGGCTTTGGAAAAGCTTTAAATGAAGGGGTCTATAAGCTTATGTGCAAAGTTGGTGTGTACGTCCCAGCTGGTGGAGTGTGTATTACAAATACAGTCAATGCAGATCAGACTTTTCATGGCCTGTGCTAATACAAATGTAGTTTTGCAAATCTTTAGCATCTTGTCATTTCTAAGGCAAGCATTCAAATAAATGAAAGAAAGAACAAATTAATTAATACATTTTTTTAAGAAATCCTGTAGCTTCCTCATCTAAAATGCAGTTTTAAATTGGTATAACAGAAGATGATTATATAGACAAAAAGCAAATAAAATAACTGACAGAGTTCACATAAGTTTCACAAGCCCATTTTAAAATGTTGCCAACAGTAACTAAGATACTGTAACAGTGCTGCGTGGCTCAGCAGTGAACTAGTGTGTCTGTCCACTGCACATTCCCAAACAAAAACTGGCAGACTCGGGAGCCAGTCAGAGAGACTACAGTAATCTACATCAGTCTGCAGTCAAACCTGGAGGAAGTGATGAATGAACAGTACATGACTGATTAGCAGCTTGGTAAACTAGCTTTTATTGGCTACAATGAAGGTCCAGTTGAAAAAATCTTGTTGTCAAAGGCATTTAAACTGCTAACAGAGTGACAACTCAATTATGAGAACATGACTAAATGAAATTTATCAGAAGATTATTTATGTTTACCTGATTTTCTCCCAATTTCAGTCATTTCCTCCCAATAGCTAGTTCTCTCCTAATGTATAACACCTACCAACCAGCAAGGCTGAAAGCTATGACATGTGAAGTCAGCCACCGCATCTTTTCTAACTGCTGCCCGTGCAATGTCACAGGGCAATCAAACACACTAGGAGGCAATCATGCAAAACCCTCACAGATGCCCACGGATCAAAGACCGAGCAAATGCAGTTTTGTTGCATCACCACAGAGCACACGAACCACTGTTTTTTCTTAGAAGTGTTAATGCCAAAAGCATTACTATGTTGATTTTGACAACAATAGTACTCTTCAAGATTTATTTTTTAGTTTGACTTGTATTTTTTGTTTTTAGGTTTATTTTAGCTTTAGTAGGTTCTTTTATTCTGTACTTATTAAGGATAGAAAACTAATAAACAAAAAACACACATTAAAAAAGTCATCTAACTACTTGAAATCTTTACCTAACACTGATGGCTGGCATTATCCTGTTTATCTTACTGCATGAGGTTACCTACGTGTAAAGAGGCTGCAGCTGTAGATGGGAGCTCTTTTGTGGTGGCTGATACCCATAGGAGTCAAACCCACCGATGAAATCAACTGTGACACAAAAGCACAAAAAATGACAAAAGGTGTTGCAGCAAGGGGTTAAAAAAGTGCATCTATAAGAATAGCAATAAACTATTAAACAGATAATACTTACAGCTATCCTCATCATCCAGGAAGACTTTACTAACATAGCAGGCGTATACAAAGCCAAAAAGCTAAGACAAAAACAGAATCGAGTCATGTTTTAATGTGGTCTGGGCTATGGATACACAAGACACATGCTCATTTAATAAAAATAAAAATGTTTTCAATCTGATCTGTATAGTTTTAGTGGGTGAATATACAGAAAACAGATGAATCATCGGTGCTGTTGTGTGGTGTTTAATACTGCTTAATATAGATTACAGTGCACTCTTTAAATGAGGTCTTTACTGAACTGATTAAAAAAAAGGAAAAAAACCCACTCACTGCGAGGAACACTTGCAGGGCAGAGCTGACCACCTCTATGTACTGGTAGTCCAGCAGGCACCCACTGACCGTGATCACATGATGGTCTTGTGGAGCCAATGGGGAATCAGGCACTGTTGTAACTAAGCAACCAGGCCCATTCTCCATCCACCAGGAGCGATGTAAAGAGGTATTAAATGTCATCAGGAAATCTCGATCCTATACATAGATGTGGAGAAAAAAACAAATATGTACTGTGTATTGTTAAACAAATAAATATGTCACTAAAAATATTGGTTAAAATATTATGTCGGGTCAGTACAAAAAAAAATGCTACAAAACCAAATCACAGAGTCAATTTAACTGATATGCAAAAACTCAGGACATGAATAATTTGGTATCAATAAAAGAAATGCTTAAATGTAGTCACTCATTTCACCTTTGCACGTAATAACGATTCTGTGAAAGCAGACGACCTTCATTGTCCCACTCAGCTTCGTTAGAGTCTCTAATATACAGACAGGTGACAAATTAAAGGAAAACCCAACATAAAGTGTCCCCCACATGCGACAAAAACATCTTCAATGTGCCTCTGAGTCTCTGGACCTCAACCACAGGGATGGAACGGCATTGTTCAATGTGATATTCCCTCATTTGGTGTTTTGATAATGGTGGTGGAGAGCGCTATCTGACACGCTGATCCACAGTTTCCCACAGGTGTTCAACTGGGTTGATACACATCTGACCAGTCAGCGACCCATCTTGCCCTATGGACGTGTGTGGAATGATCCTGGAAGCGACCAAGTCCATCAGGACTGAAATATTCCAGTATAGAACAAAAGTGATCAGTCAGAAGAATACTGTACTGATTTGCAGTGATGCGTCCTTCTAATTGAAGGCAAACCATGCCAGCAAAATATATAAACACCCCCAAAACATAACAGAGGCCACTGTGATTTCCTTTAATTTGTCACCTGTCTGTACATCCTGTTATATGTGCAGTTGGATCATAGATATTCTGTTATAGTTGCAGAACAGGGTGTAGATGACCCTTGGTTTCTGTGCATCATTTCCAGTGTTGGACTTTTAAGTGTTGTAACGTATGTTTCATTTGTAATAAACCAGAGAGCATCACTTGAAATTCAAAACATATGAATTGAGGCCTCATAACTAATGTTTTTTTTTCTTTCAGAAAACTAAAAGCCAAATGATGACAATATTATGCACTTGTATAAAGGTGTGCATCATCCACAGCCATCCATGGCCAGGAACCAAGAAAGCAAAACTGGCCATGCACTCTGGGTGGGAGGGATTGCAAACTCTCTCTCTCTCTCTCTCTCTCTCTCTCTCTCTCCTGTCAACCACAGTGACACTAGATAATTGAATGCATCTGTAGGAGAAAGTGTGCATCAGGACCGAGATTTCATATAGACCTGCTATTAATACTTAATAGTACCATAAACCTGATATTAATACTTAATAGTGTTATATGTGTGATTTAGAACTCAGAAATAAATATTAGAGACATCCAGTTACTTTTTCTCATAGTTTTTTTTTCATTCAGACATTAATTAAGACTTTGTGGACCCAATGGACATGTTCAGGCATTGATTGATACATTGATGCATGCAATTGATACATTCATGCATGATGCAAATGTCTGTGCCCAAATGTGTTCTCAGATGGACACAGAAGTATAAAACAGACTTTTTTTTCAGGAAGAAGGCACCCTTGCTTATTAGTACACCGGTTCAGAGTTAATGATTTTTTAGGTTCTAGTTAACTGACATCAAATTCCCTTTTTCACTCTCCTGCCTGCATTCAAGTTAATTTTATTTGGGTTCATCCCAGCTGTTTCTATCTTACTGTAGTCTGGGTGAGAAGCCTAAATGTTGCATCTGAGGCTGTCTGTCATGTTCAATTATTACTCTTTAAATTATTTACTTGTTTATATTTTGTGGAACTGGACAAACTCACTCCACTGCAACAGCAGGTCTGTGTGATTAAACCAGTCCCAAACAAAACAGGTACAAAACATTAGTACTTCAGACAAATACGAAGCCATAATAACTGAGCTAATCATTTTCTCTTATTTACCTGAGACAGGTGGCCCACCTCCAGGTAGAAACAGATAATGAAAGCGTTCCAACCAACCCAGACCACTAGCCACACTGCATACTGAACACACATAAAGTAAATGCACATTAGTTAATACAAACCACAGAGCACTAGACACCTGTAGCAGAGAAACAAGGACAGATTCAGGAAAGTGCAAGTCAAACAGTGAGGATGCTTCTACAGTAGATGCTTCGAGTGATTTCTATTGTACACTCTACTCAGTCAGCACATGCAGGTGTGTGCATCTGTGTGTATGCAGGTGTGCACTTACCACTATAAGATATCGTGAGCGGACCTGCACCGTCCCAAACACTCCCAGAATAACAGCCAGGATGTGAAGAAAGTTTGCCAAGATGGGAGCCCATTGATAGCCCAGGAAATCAAACACCTGCCTCTGCAGTACTGCCAGCTAAAAATACATGCATAAAGTTAATGTTCACTAACCTGTGGCAAAAAAGCCATATAATAAAATATATATAATTGCACTAATAACACACATTGACTCAAATAGCATTGTCTTCTTAATGTTTCAAATAGTTGAGAGCAAAAATTTGTATTAGATTGGACTTTGTTGTAGATCAGTTGTAAATTGAGGATGCAAACTTTGGTACTAATTATAAATATCCATCAAAATATAATGGAATAATGATGTTCAAATCTGTTGACTAGGACATCTGCCAATGAATAATTAAAGAGCCTGACATTCTAGCCGCCCACTGGTGAATACTCTGGATTGTTCAATCTTAAAATTAGATAAGCTATGGGGTAGCCATGAAGTGGACTTATTTTCTTGTGCCTCACATATACACAAATAGTGTAACCTCTCCGTCCTGGCTCCTTTAAGCAGCCTCTATGGGACTTGGCCTACATAGCAGATGCAGAAGTCTGCCCAGAATGGGCCGTCTGGTACTGTTGGCTCTCATTAATAGGTGAAGCTCAAACAAGCTGCAGGCATCCAAGAAACAAACAAGATGTCTGGCCGCGAAGCAAAAAGAGAAGGGGCACACAGCAACAGTACAAAGAGTGTCAGGGACACTGGCTACTGTGTGCCACAGTGTCAGTTGCAAATACACTCATGCTTAACCAACACAACAGTCAATCATCTAGCATCAGTTCACAGTGCTCAAGTGACACATTTTTTGAGTGATGTATGATACTATAATTACAACTCAGTGCAAGGGGTTAAAATTGGCAGCCTGTCACGCATCTATTCTTCTCCCATAACCAATCAAGCATCTGTGGTCTGCGCAGGCAAAATGAGCTGTAAAAGGCCAATAAAACATGGTCATCCATTTAGGCCAGGGGCAGACAAATGCAACGGGCCCTTCACACACACGTACAAGCAATCCCACAGCACTCTGCTGCAGCTGTTTCCATGGAAACTGCCTGGAGCCCCAGCCCACAGCCCTATGAGAAAAGAGCCCCTATCTCAGGAGATCCCTCTTCGCCACATGCACACTTTAACAAAACACACACCGATCTGGGGCATTAAAAGTTCCCATGAAATCCATTCTGGTGACACAACGAATGCTGTTACATTGCACATATCAACATTCTGAGTATTGGCCGGTACCTGACACTGATCCAATACTGACGTCCTCCAGTTCTCTGCAAGCCTGCGCTGCTGATTGATGTGAAACATGACAGGCCTGATGTCAGCGTGTGCTAACACCTTAAAAATCTCAGGGACTTCTCAGCAGGTCCAGTCTTACTTTTGAAATGACATGCAGTTCGTGCCACTGTAATGACTAAATAATCCGTAGTAGCTGCTAACAAATATGCCAGGAAAATCTCCGTCGTAATCCATTTTCACAGCCTAATACGTGCCAGTTGGATGAGATCAGCTTCTCAGGCCAAGATCCTGCATAGTGCATTTTCATTTTACTCATTTGGCTGATGCAAAGAGACTTACCGTTGAGACAGGATACGACTGAGTTAGCAGGGTCTTAACCCCAGTGGCAGGTTGGTGGTGGTAGGATTTGAACTCACACACTTTCGATGAGTATCCTAAAGCCCAAACCACTGCTGCGAGTCTGATACTCTGATCCAGACATTTGCGGCTATTTATCAGTCTGAGCGGAGCTGTTATTGACTGGACAGACTTTTACCATTAGATTCACAAAGCCCGCTCCCCACCTCCACTTACAGTCACTCACTCACTCACTCACTCACTCACTCACTGTCCTCTTAGACACAGCTGAACATGAACTCATGTATTAGGCACAAAGGAGTATAAAATCATGGTGTAGCCCAGGCCGATCACCTACCAGCTGGAAGGAGCAGATGACCACCAGCGTGCACCTCCCGTCGCAGCGGCCCATGCTCTCGCGCTTCATGCACGGCTTGGGCCCCGCGAGGCGCCGCGAGAACGACGGATCTCCGTTGAGGTCCAGCGTGGCGGCTTCTACAGCGTTACTTATACAGCCAAGCCGTCAGGGAGCCCAGCGGGCTGCAGCCGCGGTTCCGTGCGTTAAGACTTCGGCGCCGTTGATGATCATAACAGCACTTCAGCCGCGTCTCCGGGTGACTTTGTTCTCCCACGGAGCCGACCGCAGTGGGTCGGCCACGCCTTCATTCCGCGCGAGGGGAACCAAGAGAGCACAAAGAACAGCACACGCGCGCACACAGACAGAAAAGAGGGAGCATTGTGCAAATGAGCATCTTATGATATGCAATCACACGGACAGCGAATGGAGGGGAGGAGGAGGGAGGGAGGGAGGAAGGGGGTGTTAAGAAATACCGCAAAAATAAAAAAAATCTGTGCGATGCACAAAGCTCGCCTTTATCACTTACCGCGCGCGCCGTGTCCTGTCGGAAAAGAAGGCCAATTTTAGACAGACGGCTGCATCTGAGACTGAACCTCCGTCATGAACATCCCTCCGTCCCGCTCGGCTCTTTGTCAACACCGACAGGAGAGCGAGAGAAAGGGATTATGGGTGGAAACCAAACCCTCTCGTGCAAGTTTACCAGCAGTCCGCGCGGGGGAGTGCGCCTCCTGCTCCTCCTGCTCCCTCTCCTTCTCCTTCTCCATCTCCTCCTCCTCCTCCAGCCAGGCGAAGGAACACAAAGGAAAAGAGCATGGCTCGTTCCCTAATGGCACCCCTACCCCCCATCTAAGTGAAGGCTGTAACACTGTGCATGAGAGAATGGCCTCAAATGGAGTGCATTATATGTTGGGCAGAATTCAGCCTTTAAAAAAAAGTCTAAGGGACACATTGCTATACAAAAAAAAAAGGCTCGTAGCACCGAGATTAACTTTTTGGAGAGGACAAAATAGCCTTAAAGTTGATGCACAAATTGTTGTTTGACAGCTATACCTTTTTTTATTAACTGATAAATACAGGGCAGCTTGAGTACCACGTGCTTGACATGTCGAATTCTCAGGACACAATATGGTCAAGATGACTAAGGATTTAAACGTTGATGTTTGTTGGTGGTCCTACAAACGTCCCACAGGAACATCCCCAACGTCCCCTTTAAACATTTTGGTGACCCTACAAAAATCCTCCAGAGGATGTTCGCAGGGGACGTGGTTTTGTTATCTGGGTATTAAAGAAGCTGTGTGTAATTTGTTAAAGGGGTGACAGGGAGATTTGGGACTGTATGGCACAATTTTGTGTGTTTTTTTTTTTTGTTGTTGTTTTTTTGGAGGGGGGTTGATATTTGTTGTATTGTAGTTAACATTAACTGAAGGTTATATGACTAATTTCACTTATAGGATAATACCCACCTACCTAGTACAGACGCTTACGTTCATAGCTGCATAGTTAACTGCATTCTTTCCTGCTTTTCCACCACATCCATCACATTGTTTAAGTCTGGGAAAACCTGGAGCTTTTTTTCCCTCAAATCACACAAAATATGTCTTGTAGTTTCTCCCAGAGCAGCTGGTATAGATATAGATGGGCTATACAGCAGATACAGCAGGGCTATACCCCATCCCCATTTTTGAGTAGAAACTAAAAATAGATGGACTAAGCACACATTGTTCACCTAATGTACACATTTCACAAAAGAACAGATGATAGAACCAGCTTTAATGGCTTTGAGTTAAAGGGTTACAACTTTTCTGTTATTTAGTGGAAATTCAGTAGGCTATTATGGACCTGAAACACAGAAAATGAGTAATCCGGCTGCCTATCTGCATTTAAGTCTGTACTGGCACACAGCAGGAAAGTGTCCATGTCAGATGTGTTCTCACCTACTAGAAATTCTCTGTTTGGTTTAGGCAAGGGATAGCTCCTGGGTAGAGCATGCATG
Organism: Scorpiodoras heckelii; assembly: GCA_028566435.1. Lineage (NCBI taxonomy): Eukaryota > Metazoa > Chordata > Actinopteri > Siluriformes > Doradidae > Scorpiodoras > Scorpiodoras heckelii. The sequence goes on along the minus strand of JAOVVH010000036.1, from coordinate 11,524,857 downwards.
AGGAAGGATATGATGCAAAAAGTACAATGTGGAAATCATTGCTGTAATTTGGTCACAGACAAATGAGTCTCTTGCCATTCCGTGAATTTGTCTGACGATTCAGCGTCGGCCCTTACAGACAGAAGTATCTGAATTTCCTTATCTCTTTAGACATTTTTGTTGGCATCTTCATTGTAAATGACACTTCTCCTTCACCCTCAGATGTTTGTTTTTTTTCCCAGTTTATAGGGAGCTGGCAGAGTAAAGTCCTTTTAATGTCCAGTCCAAATGATTTGTGTTCTCACATACAGCTCATCTGGGTAAGGTTTAGATAAGTTTAGGGTTGCAATGCATGTGTAAAAACTCTTTATGTGTGTGCAATAGTTTGCCCAACCAGCTATCACTGAGTTTCTCTGTATTTATTTCAGAAATAAGTTTAACAAACTTGTCAGGCTTGCACGTTTGTCAGTTATGCCACATAAAAATGTATTAAATGAATAAATGAATACATTTTTATGTGGCAATGGGTTATTTAGCACCATTTATAATAATGTAATAAAGGAAGGATATTATGTAAACTAGAAATCCTTATAAAGCATTAATATGTAGGTAATAATATAAGGTTTTTAATAGAACATATTACAATTCTGTAGGCCAGTCTTCTCCATAGAAATAATATTGCTCATTTACAAAACTGTGAGCTCGCCCATATCATAACTAACATTGAAAGCAAATAGCCAGGCTCAATCCATGATCATGAATCTGACTCAAAGATTTGGATCCATATTGTACAACAAATCTAGTCTAGTTTAATTTTATGAAAGGTTCATTAAATGGTTTCCTCCCATGCATGTACAATATAGTACAGTTTGTCTGCAGTCTGGAAAGCTTTGTCTGCAGTCTGGGATGACCTGTGCCTAGGGCCTTGAACCTGCCCCACTGGATCAGCATTGAGATGCTTATAGATATGATCAGTGCCAGTGTGGGCCCACAGTCACCTTAATGAGAAAGTGACATTATTATTGTGGCATGTTTAGTTCTACACAACACTGACACAATAAGATGAGAGAGAAACACTCTGACATATCAAACCATGGGCCCAGAGGAAGAATACCCACAACTTCCTGACCACAGAGAAGGCAGAGTTATCACAGATGCAGTCTACAATACACTTTTCTTAATGTGATAGTTTGTTTCAAATAAAAATTAAAGTCAATTTCATTCTACCTTTTTTAAATGATCAACTTTATTTTCCAATTAGTTTTCCACTGGTGACTTTTACTGTATTTTACAGACCAATTTGTCTTTATCTTACTCTGTTATTTTTTGCCAAATATTTTTCACACCTCCAGTGTTGCACCCATATTAACAAAATATGAAAATGAAGGGATGGCAACACAAATGAAAAACCTCTTGGCAAAATTGCATCTAAGTGTTGAATGTAAGAACATCATAATTATTATAATTACAATTATTAACTGTCCAAAGCTTGAAGACATTCTACCTCCCTTTCTTTTGGTTCAGCCATTTATTTAATGCAAAACAGTGACTATGTCAGTAGTCTTTGTATGAAAACAGAACCCTTGATCTGCTGTGAAGAAAAAAGATCACACATGATTGTTCTTCATTGCAGGTTGTAATTGATCTCATTTTCAGCTCAGTAAATGATGATTTTTAAAGTTCAAGATGTGAATGTGCACAATCTGTCCTCAGACCATCTGGGATTAAGTAACTGTAATATTCTTTTTTAATACCCGAGACTGGGTTTTGGCTTTTCTAAGCTTTCTAACAACCAGTATTTATCAGGGTTATGACAGAGATATACATTCAGAAAAATGGGCAAAGATGTATCACACCATAGTCTAGAAGACAGGTTAGAAATAATGTCCAGAGGAGTAGGTGATTATTACACTTTAGAGGATCTAAAATCTGTTCAGAGGACATGAAGCAGGTTGGAGGCACAAGTTATTAGAGAATATGTATTTCATTCATATAGGGAAATACAAACCTTTCAACAGAGGTCTGGGCATCCAGGGTGCTTTTTGTGTGGAGTCTGCATGTTCTCCAAAGTCCAAAGACATGCATGTGATGGACCGTAATGGACCGGCAGCCTGTCCAGGGTGTGTCACTGCCTTCTGCCCAGTCAGGGCTGGGATTGGCTCCAGCATGCCCCGTAACTCAGTAGTATGATAAGCAGCTTAGATAATATGAGAGAAAGAGAATATCCCCGTGCTCATTAGGCAGATGGCAGGGAAACACCATGGACAGGTCACCAGTCCATCACAAGGCAGAGAAACAAACACATTCACACCTAGGGGCAATTTACCGTAGTATTTCCACTTCACTTGGTTGCATGTCTTTGGACTATGGAGGAAAAAACGGTGCTCTCAGAGGAAACCCACATAGACATGGAGAGAACATGCGAACTCCAAACAGAACAGATCCTGGCCGCCCAGACCATTGTTGCTGTGAGGCAACAACACTACTCGTGCCGCCCACTACTTAATGTCATGTTGCTATAAATTATCTTGGTCTTCTTGGCATATAAACCTGCACTTAACTGTACTTACAGTATCCATGCAGTGCTCTAAATACTGAACAAACTATAAATAACAGCAGTAATCACAGCTAGCTAAATATTAACAGAAGTCATATAGTGAAGAGGACATAAATACTGTACGCCTGGAGATGATTTAAACCCCTGTTCATGCCAACACAGACTGTACAACAAATGCATGTCCACTGTAGCTACTCTTAAGAAATAGTTTAATATGGTCTTGTTCTTGTGATCGAAAAGAATTTCAGTACATCCAGCTTAGCGGGACAGCTACGAGAAGCTGATACTGATCAGAAATTAAAGAAAACACCAAAATTCATTTCTTCAAAAATGAGTTTATTAAAAGCATAGAAAAGGAACCCAAAATTATCTCTACAGCCAAGGACAGTCTCAAAATTGAATTTTTCTGTTTCTCAATTAATCCCCACCCCTACCCCACTCTCTCTCAGGTCCTCTGACTCAAACACACTCACACACACATACACACACACACACAAACACACACACACACACTACTGAATTTCCCCCATGTAGACGCGCTTATCACTGGATCCAGATAGAACTGTGGAAGAAAAACATCCATCATGAAATTAAACCAATCACAACAAGCAGAGGGTAAACACAAACACTTTTCGGTAGCGCTCCCCTAAATTTCCTTTGTGTTAAAAAAGGAATTGTTTTCAGATAAAAAGGCGAAAACTATTTATTTACCAATGGGTTCCTCTGGATGGAAGGCGACCTCATTGACTGATCCTGCATGACCAGGAAGCTTATAAAGGATTCTGCGAGAGGTTGTGTCCCAGATATACACAAACCTAAAAAGCAAACATGCAGCATTACACACCAGTCATTAACCTGAATGCTCATATATCCCTGTAAGCACACATTGTCTTACCTGTCAGCGGAGCCTGCCGCTATCTTACTGCCATCTGGTGACCAAGAGCAGCGCAGAAGATTCTATGGACAAAAGAAAATCATAAAACATTCAGTACATGCATCAGTTTCCACATTGGCAAAAGGTGTTAACTCTACAAAGTTAATACAATTGTAGACTGACTGAGAAAAGAGATCAAGCACTGTATCTACTGTATCTGGTTACAGTTTAAGACAAAACGTAGTATAAATTTTCTTAACTTCTGTATAAAAAAATCCATTATATTCTGTCCATATGCATCCATATACTGTATATTTGTATGTTCGTTTGCAAACAATGCATATTACACAGCTACTTACTAAAAAATGATTATAGTGATTTAAAAGTGATTTTATATCCCATATCGTGTTCTGTCTAGCATTTATAAAATATCTGTCTTCTTCAATTTTGTCAATTTCATTGTTGTCCAGCTCATTGTCGTGTGTCTTGCTTTTTCTCTCATGTTTTCTTGCCCTCTTTTTCTTTTCTTTACTTTTCTAAGAAAAGCCTCCTGGGTGATTCATCCTCATGAAGCAGGTTTTGTTTTATTGAGCACATTGTTTTGGGCAGTACATAATTACACGTGCGTTATTTACTACCACTGTGAAATAGTATAATGTACACATAAAGAAAGCCTTTGATAAGCATGTGTCCCCAGATGTTTGACTGGTAGTGTACATGTACTACATACTACTGGCTGTTTATCAAAATGAACATTTGGAAATTCTTCAGACAAAATATTCTGTCACAACTCTGCATTTAAACAGTTTAATACTCATTTATGCAAAAAATCATTTATTTGTAACATGTTCAATCTATTTTAGCTATGTTTATGATTAGAGAAAACATGTAATCCAACTGCTCTGTATAACACTAAACTGTGTTGTTTGTGGAAAAACACAAGAGATTACTACTCAAGACGAAAATGCTATCATTACTGTTTTTTTAATTACCTTTTCAAAATTGTGGGCATTTCCCTGGAAAATCTTTACACATCTCTCTTTCGGGGCAAATGGACGGATATCCCACACACGCACTAGATCAGAGAGGAGAGATCTACTTAAAGAGGAGTGAACACAGTATTTTATTCTCACACTTTGTTCCTGCATCTGTCTTCCTCACACATCAAGAGCAGCTACTCACCACTGTTGTCCATGGAGTTAGACAGTAAGTAGGACCCCTCTGAGCTGAGACTGAGACCCGTCACTGAGTCTCCGTGTCCCTGCATGCTGTAAATCAGCTTATTCTGTCTCAGGTCCCATACCTGCAGCACAGACACAAGTAAAGTAAACTCTCTGACAAACGAAGCGAGGCAGTGTGTGAACATGTCTGTGACACATGGATGCTCTCTCTACCTTGATGTCATTGTCAATGCCTCCTGAGATGATCTGGTCACTGGTGTCGTTGAAGGTAACACTTAGAACCTGGTATGTGTTTTGGAACGTATGAACGGAAGCTTTCTTCCTGATGTCCCACAGCTGAAAACCAAGGAACAATTAGGTCTTAACCAAACATCATAAGAAGAATACACCACATTAACTAATAAAGCCTGGATTTTATGATCAAGACCACAAAATTCCATTCACTTTTTACTTTCGTCAGATGGAGTATCCACTTACTCAAAGTTGATTTATATAACATTTACACACAGATTTGTCAGAGAGTATTGCATCCAGACTTAAACTTACACAGTGGGACAACTCTTAGTGATACAGTCATATGACGCAAATGACGTGACCAAATACATTTTCTTAATTTTTGGTTGCATTTGTTAGTCGAGTTTCTCTGTGGAGTGTGGTTCAGTATGTATTTGCTGCAAATAATAGCAATTTTTTTTTACCCACACTGTTGTTCTTGCCACAAATGTTTTTTTTTTCTTTCGTTCTTTTTCCCATTTAGCCCAAATTTTTCGGTCATTTCCACCCACTAGCTAGTCTTTTCCTCTTCTGATAGGATGAAACAAATAAACATGTGCTTCATTGTAGACATGGGACAGGAGCCATTGCATCCTTGGATGAAAGGATCAATTGCCCTGTTCTGTATACACGAGTTCCCATCTACCTGTGTTAGGCTAGACGTACACTAAACAGTGCCAGAGAAAATATTGCCATCCTTTTCAGACAGAGAGAAGGGCTGATTAGACTCGTTTATACTCTGGTCCTCAGATGGCTGTGGAATCATTGGGATTTGGGATCATTGGGAATTTCCTGGTGTCAAGAAGCACCACATATTAAATTACAAACAAAAAAATGAAATCTAATTTAGTTCAGAAATCCATAAATAGTGGAAACTTAACTATTATGAATTAGACATAATTAGTGCTGTCGTGTGATAATTTTAAATTTTTTTTGTTAATCACAGTTTTAAGGCACATTTTAATTTGTGTTGTACATGCAGGTCGGCATCATAGGACCACTGAAAATGAACGAGCAACGACTGTTGAATGTTGCCTCATTATTCACTTGACTTTATTTGATAAAAGTGAAATGCTAATGATGATTGACCTCTTTTCGTTTTCTTAAATAAAAAAATAGGTTTTGTCTTTTGTTTATCTGATATACTAAGTATAGTTGGAGTTTAATTAAAGGCATCGATTCTCCAGTTTAAATTAGAGTAACGGCGGCACATTGTAACCGAAGAGTAAAGTTACGTTCCAACCAAAACATACATTAAAAAGTTAAAATACATCACCCACAGTTCATAGACAT
>JAOVVH010000036.1:11472880-11494557 GCA_028566435.1 Scorpiodoras heckelii | reverse complement strand
CAGGCTGGTCCAATTTAGCCATGAAACCTCCCACACTAAAATGACAGGTGTTTCAGTTTCATTGTCCAACCCCTGTAGTTTGTAACGCTCTGTTATTTTAAAGGCTTTGGTCAGAATATAGTCACTATAACCACAGAGCGGCTTTAGAAATGATTATAATGATTTTAAAAGTTTGCACAGGAGTATTAGCCTTCTCAGAGGTGTATTTCAAAGTCAGAGCTGGGCTAGGAGGATGCATCTTACAGATGGCATCTGCAACCGTGTATCATCCATGTGTACATCCATGCATTGCATCATCACTTGAGTGTCAGTGCAGAGCCTGATGTGCAATAACGATTCAAAAAGCATTCACGATGAACTATTTTAACAAAATAATGCACAATCATAAATTAAGGGCGGCACGGTGGCTAGGTGGGTAGCGCTGTCGCCTCACAGCAAGAAGGTACCAGGTTCAGTCACCGGGTGGAGTGGTCTGGGTCCTTCATGTGTGGAGTGTTCTTGTCCTCCCCGTGTCTGTGTGGGTTTCCTCCGGGCACTCTGGTTTCCTCCCACAGTCCAAAGACATGCATATTAGGTTAACTGGTGTCTCTAAAGTGCTCCTAGTGTGTGAGTGTGTGTGCCCTACAATGGATTGGCGCCCTGTCTAGGGTTGATCCTGCCTTGTGCCCTATGCCGCCAGCTAGGCACCAGCTCTCCTGCAAACCTGGGGACAGGAATAAATGGTTAAGATAATGAATAAATAAATGAATCATAAATTAAATAAAGACAAAGAATAGAATAGAATAGAATAATAAAATAAAAGACCCAGTAACAGCATTGATTATTTTTCAGTGGGTGTACTAGATTTATATATACAGACAGGTGACAAATTAAAGGAAAAGCAAGTGGCTCGGTTATGCTTTGGAGAGGTCTTTATTTATTTTCCTGGCACGGTTTGCCTCCACTTGTCCCCTTAGAATGAAGCATCACTGCAACTCAACGCAACATTCTTCTGACTGTTCACTTTTATCCTATAATGAAACATTTCTATCCTGATGGGCATGGTCTCTTCCAGGATAACGCTGACCCCCTCCACAGGGCACAAGGGCTCACTGAATGGTTTGATGAGTATGAAAATGATGTGAATCATGTGCTATGACCTTCACAGTTACCAGATCTCTACCAAATTCAGCACCTATGAGAGATTTTAGTCAGGTGTTAGACAGCGCTCTCTATCACCATCATCAAAACAGCAAATGAAAGAATATGTTTTGGAAAAATGGCCTTCCATTTCTCCAGTAGAGTTCCAGAGACGTGTAGAATCAATGTCCAGTCACAATGAAGATGTTCTGGCAGTACATGGTGGCCCAACACCTTAGTAAGACACTTTATGTTGTTTTTTCCTTTCAGTTGTCTCCTGTCTGTACATATAAACTTTCTGCTGCCTTTAAAGTTTTATTTGCCAAATTCCCTAAAACAGTAATTGACATGCATCAAGGGTGTCAATGCAATTTGATTGTTCAGGCATGTGAGTGCTGTTAATGTTTTACTTCAGATTTGGTTACTAGCACTAGTGATGGGTATGATTCAAGACCTATACTGAGTCTGATTTAAGACCAAGATTTTGGCATTTTGGAGAGGTCAAGACTCAAGAGATAGTCTTTGGAGGGGGCAAGACTGAGACCTAAAAAAAGTACATTTCCACCTATATTTCCAACATTATAAGTTATATTAAATACATAGTACTACACAATACAATGTAATTCAATTCATTCATTAGACTGTTTTTTATTAATGTATATAATTATTTTGAGAGTATAAAAAATGGAAAAGTTCATCATTCTCACAGTAGTGGGATTAAAAAAAAACAATCTTGAGGTCTCCTCTAAGATTACAAGTCAAACCGATGCTGCTGTAGTCCATGACCGACTCAAGATCAAGAAGAATTACTTTCAATTCTGAGAAGAGCCAGAGTAAGCAAAAAGGTGGTCTTGAAACCAAGATTAGACATGAGTACTACAACACTGCTCACCATTCCAGGGTCCGAGATTTGATCCCGAGCTCAGGTCTGTGTCGAGTATCGGTTCATGTTCTCACCATGTCCATGAGGGTTTCCTCCAGGTTTTCTCCCACCTCCCAAAAACATTCCTGTCTCTGAACTGGTCACTCTAAATTGCCTATACGTGTGAACGAGTGTGTGTGAATATGTGTGCATGAATCCTTTTATTACAAAGGATAAAAACTACTACTAGTACTACTGCTACAACTACTACTACTACTGACAACAACAGCAACAACAACAACAGCAAAAACAACAACAACAACAATAATAATAATAATAATAATAATTATAATAATAATAATAATAATAATAATAATAATAATAATAATAATAATAATAATAATAATAATAATGTATGAATGCATTTTCAGTTTATGTTTTCCAACCTTGCAAAAACTCATGTTTTGGTGCCAGTTCTCTCTTTCTCTCTCTCTCTCTCTCTCTCTCTCTCTCTCTCTCTCTCTCTCTCTCTGTCTCTCTCTCTCTCTCTGTTAGTCACAAGCCTGTATGGATCTGTCATAGGATCTGAGTATTTATTGCTTCCAAGCCTTGCTATTTTCTGCCTGGGTGTTCCCTGCTCATTTCAGGGTGAGATTGTAGCTGTAGTTGCTATCAGTGTGGTTAGTGTAACAGACTTCAGAACAGTACACAGGTAACACTACACCTCATGGTACTGCCACTGAAGCATGGCACTGAATTTTCAGAGGGAGGCAGCTGACCCGACTCTGACGTGTGAAATTTTCCTTTATCTCTCTCTCTCTCTCTCTCTCTCTCTTTCTCTCTCTGCTCTTCTTCTCACTATATAGAACCTACTTTTACACATTGTTAAAGGCTCAAGAACCTGAACGTATATAAATGTTGTGTTCATACCGCAGTGTCTGCGCCCAAGCTTATTAATAATTTATAATAGTTAACACTCTGTTGGAGACTGTTATCAGATGTGTGTTACTGCACATGTTTTCTGTATTCTTGTCACAGTCAGCAGGTTCCTAGTATGGTCAAACAGGGTCAAGACACTTCAATCAATATGAAATTACTCACATGCCAACCTGGATATAAATGAAACTGATCAATGCTCTAAACCAGCTCAGGTATTTAGCTTGAACATGTAGAACACCTAGAGACATTATCTTTTCATTCAAGGCACTTCCAGCCACTATGCTATGTAATACATCTGATCTAGGATTATCTGTATTTGTCATTCATATTGTAAATTATATGACTGTATAAACAGTGGAAACTTAACCACACGTCCGCTCTCTTCTTCAAAGGTGAAAATTAACTGTGCAGTGTAGCCACAACCCAAGCCTGCAGGAATATCTGCATCTTCTTTCCCACCAAAGAAGGTCACACCTTATTTTTCAAATGAATTTTTTTATATGGGGGGAGGAGAGTGTAGTAATGGATAGTAGTGTCTTCCTGTTAATAGATGATTCATTGCACAGATAGCACGAATGGTCAGACGTCTACAGAAGCAGCTTCATACTCTGTCATGTGCACATTTGTAACACCCTCACACACATACAGTACATTCCCTTCCTCTGTAAGACTATAGGCAACCTACTAAATACTACACTAAAGTAGTCTGCTGGCCTTATTATTGCCATTCAGGATATTTTCTGTAATTAGTACCTGAGATTTTCATACTTCTGATTTAGTTGTGCTTCAGGGTGTATGTTCATTGATTGCAGATGACAGATAATTGCATGCTATTATGCAACAGTGAATGTGATATATGCAGATATTAATATGAAGCTTTCTCTGTTGTTCTTTTTTTTCTTTTTTCTTTTTTTGCTTTAACAGCAATTTTATGTTTGCATTTATTCATAATGGCATATTGTTTTATCCAAAGCAGCTCACAAGTAATGAACAACCCACTCCCATTCCTATTTAACATAAAGTCATTTTTGTACATCATGTTAAAAGAAGTGCAGTTTTGTGCTCTTGTTGTTGTTACTGTTGTTATAAAATCAACCCCCACAATGATAGTACAGGACATGCATGTATGTATGTGTATGTACATGCTTTACAGTGTGATCTTATGTAATGAGCTGGTGAGTGTCCATGTTTTCCCATGATAGCTCATTTATAGGCTTCCCTACACCATTAATCAAAACACATACTCCTCATACTCATCTTGTTTAAATTATTAGTGTATCTGATCTGACACACAAGCGTGACTCGATGCTGAGATCACATGTTTGACATCTGACACAACAGCTGCTAAAAAGAGACAGAGTGCATGTAAAAATGACCTGAATGGAAAGAGGTGAGAGGTCAAACTCATTTGGGAAGTGGAAAGAGAGCAGATAGAAATCACACATGGGCAGAAAAAAACAGCCCCACTGCCTGCATTATAACTGTAGTAATTCATGTACTGGTGTAGCAAGTGCTACATAACCTGGGATGGACAATTCCTACTTACTACTTTAAATGTTCTAATACTCTATATAAGTATACTCCTTCATGTATTTACACCTTCAGCAAATATATAAAACAACAAACGGTTGCTTCACTGTGTGATTCCTGTATGCATGCCTGTGTGTGTGTGTGTGTATGTGTGTGTGTTTGGTGGGTAGGGAGGGAGTCGGTTCAGGGATTTGAGGCACTCATCATTGTATAACAATTACACAATTGTACTTACAACTAAAGGCAGTTTTTGAACAGGAAAAAACACGTATCTTATTTTTTTTATATACAAAACAAATCCCCAGTGTAAAAAATAAGATGTGAATGTATCTTGATACAGCACAGTAATCCACAAGATAAGGGTAAAATCTCCAGTAAAACATAATTTATATTTCATTTTGCCATAACATTCTAGGCCTCTATACCTAATTTAAAAATGTCAAAAAGAGAGGCAGCAGATTCGCCAAGCAGCATGCCATTGTCTGAGAAGATCAGGAAGATGGTACAGAAGTGCATTATAACAAATGAAGGGACCCAAACACTTTTCTGAATGAATGAATGAACTTAGATTTTTTTGGGGGGGTCTAGGTTTTTCACCTGATCGCCACAATCTTGGTGTCAAAATATTCAAAAAGTGTCTGAACCTCAATAATTATCAAAGAAAAATATAATTTCAAAACAATATGGCCAACATATGCAAATTAACTGTTCCAGATAAGCGTGTAGTTTTCATAAATGGCTAAAACTCAAGAATGCTTCATTTAATGAAACTTCACAGCCAATGATTCTAGGGTGCCCTACTGATTTTGTATGTATGTCAATGGGGCGCTATAAAAGCTAGAAAACTGTATCTCAGCATCCCAACATCAGATCAAGCTGAAACTTAGCATGCTCCATCAATGATCTATAATACAGTATACAAGTTAAATTAAGGATTAACAGATGTCAGAACTGTGATTGCCATTGGCCAATCAGATTTCAGAAGTCATTTGACAGGCTTAAAACTGACCAATCACAATGAAACTTAAATGTTATGTATATGTAAGGATTCTCTGCAATTCTGTAACATTTCAAAACATTCAGCCATTAGGTGCACTATTCAAGATAATCAAGTATACCTCCTACATATTTTCATTTCTGACTATAACACTGGATTCAAATGATTGCAGGAGTCCTAGCAACTTTGTAATTAAATCTGCTTTTCATGCGTAGTTTTTCTGCATTTATTAATTGTATAAAATGTGCACTTTTCAAACTAGTCCTAGGATTTTCATTCCATCACTTCAAATCAGGTAATGGAATAACAATCAGAGTCTGAAACTAAATAATTATTTAAAAAAAAAAACTTTTTGATTGTATGTGGCTGGAACACATTGATCCAAAGGGTACCTTTTGGGTATCACTTTACTGAGTCATACTGCAGAAACTCTATCATAGTTTGCCTGATTTTGTACAAAATAGACAAATATATTCACCTGCACTTTGTTTTACCTTTCCTATTTAAGCCCACAGGTTCCTCCACTTAATGTTTCACATTGGCCTTCTCACTACTGAGACTAAGCCAACCAAGTCTAAGGACTCTGAGATGTCTTGATCATCCCTTTGCCTTTTTCTTGTATTTTATGTTTCACCCTCTGTCTGCTCCTCTTTGTTTTTTTGTTATGATCGTCAGTAAAACTATTTCTGTTATATCTCATTTGCGCTTTGCCCCTTTGTCAAAACGCCACAAACGCTTTTCCATGATGCAGCTTTTACTATATGCATAAGTGGAGACAAATAAGTGACATATGAGCCAAGCACTTTTGCAAATATAAGTCAAATAACTGTAACTGTAACTGTAACTGTACTGCTGTCCTGGTATTGTGATTTGTTGAAAACATATGCCTTGCTATTCAAAAGTAAAAAGGTCAATATGTTTACAATTAGGTTTATTTCATCGTTCAACACCCTTCATCAAATTCCAGTAAAACTGGAAGCCCAACACATATTTTCACCACATAGGGCAGTGTGACTTGGGTCCAACTGTATCACAAAGAAATGCACATGCATAATTATCTCATAGGTTTGGGAATAAACAGACTATGTCACTGACATACGTAACTAAAAACAAATAAATCATCTTATATTCTTAAACAGCAGAAAATGCTGGGTTGATTTGAATAAAGCTGAACAAACTAACAGTTATGGCAAGCCAGCATAAATATGGGCTCAAATATCATGCAAAATACAGTTTCTCCATGACCACTTACTTTAGATTTTACCAGTCCTGGAAAGCTTCATTTTAACACTGGGACACACACACACACTGCTCAAATATTGATACTGAATTAACATACAAAATATTTTAACTCTCTCTTTAATCACACTTACATTTGGACACTGAAAAAAATTTCTGATGTCAGGATTTCTTTTTTTCGTTACCGTTTGAACATGAATGCATACACCTGTTTTACAACAGCGTGATGTTAGTAGTAAACTCATAAACCTGTGTGTCACACAGAAACACCAGAACATGTTTAAATGTAGAAGCTTTGCTTGATGGTTGATGAAACCCATTATGAACGAGTCTGCATTTTATCCCCCTCCAAACTTTGAGCCCCATGGGCCCAAAAGCCTATATGTGCTTGAACCCAGACTTGCGGCCATCTGCTAAATGATCAGATGATTTATATTTTATGCTATAGTGGAGATAAAATGTTTCCACTAGCATAGGAATATGGTGAGTTATGGGACATGGTGTTGTTTGTATTTGTTTGTTTGTTTGTGTATGCCTTTGGTGGCCCATCTGTTGGAAAATACCTCTTAACATCATGTGACATTAGGTTCTCGGGAGGAATATACTGGATGATAGGAATATTTGATCATTTTGTGGGGACATTTAACTGGTCCCCATGAGGAGAGTAGGATTGTTTTTGTTCTTGTGATTGTTTGTAACAACGAGGCTTGGGTTTTAAGGCATTAATAGTAAGACAAGAGAGAGAGAGAGATTGTGTGTGTGTGTGTGTGTGTGTGTGTGTGTGTGTGTGTGTGTGTGTGTGTGTGTGTGTGTGTGTGTGTTACCTCGGAGACGCAGTTGCAGCAGGATGTAGTGTATCCGGTATCGCGCGCTCGTGGCCCGGCCAGAAGATGCGCCCTCTCCTCATTCCTGTGTTACCTCATTTGGCAGCATCGCACCTTGGACCGTTTCGATAGTTAATTATGTAAGGATGTTGCTGCTTTTTGCCTTCTTGCTCTTCATGAAGTTAGTCACTCGACAGGAAAAAGCGCGTCACCGATGCGTTAGGTGATTTCTGCGCTCCCGTTATGGTTCACATCGCGTTATGGCTCTAAAAGTCTCCAGCAGCCCGGAGCACTGACTCGAGGAGGACAGCATGTGGAGCCGAAACCTAGGGCAAGAAGCAGCCAGGCCTAAGTGGAAGGTGGCAGGTAACTTCTAGTCAGTTATGAAAAAGATACGAGAAGAACTCGTTTGATTTTAGAAACAGCATTCTTCAGACTTCATTAAACATTAAACTTGGGAAGGCATTAAGTTTAAATGATGTTTGCTTTTCTGCTCATCTGTCACCTTCCTTTGCATAGTTGAAGTAATCAAACGATATTAAGTAAGAAAATACTCATTTAGGCTACTGAGAAAGTGAAGAAGAGAAAGTGAAGAAGAAGAGCAGGACCTGATTGATCACCTTTCCTGCCAAGTTTTTTTCAGTGATATTTATAAGTGAAAAGACCTTTTATTGCTTCTTTGATTGCTTCTGTATTACGCAAATAGTAGTGAGGTTGATCACACTTGCACACACACACACACACACACACACACACACACACACACACGAAATGCACAAAGATTACACATGACCAGGGGAAAGCTGTTATGCCCGTTACGCCTCTGTGCCTTGTGTAAGCAGATCCGACTCAATCAGATTTGATCCTTTTCTTTTCCCCCAGAGCATGAGATGCTACTTGAGAATCCACATGGCTCAGGCTTTCTTCTCAATGTGCACCTGTGCTAAATTATTAATATTAGACTTCCTCTTTAATTCCCTAGTTTGCATTTTTTCTTGAAACTAAAGCTGATGCAAAGGGTGTATTTTGAGTGTATTCATTTGAAACACATCATCTTCCAGAGGATGACTGCAGGCAAGGTTAATAAAGTTAGCACAACAACAGACCATGCATGAAGGTTACACTGTACCTCAGAGTACCTCGAAGCAGTGTCTACAAGCTGATGTTTGTGTGTCTCTTTTCAGATCAAAGAACTAAACTGCCTGTGTGTCCCAGTGCTGCTCCTCGACAAGGACTACCTTCATACACATCCGGCTCCAAGATCCTGAGATGTAATGCAGGCTACAGGCCCTTGGAAAAGGTTGGAATTAGCCCATGTAGGTGGGAGGAGCCTGCACTGCGCAGAGCAAGTGGTTACCATGGACGGCACGAAGAAGCTAGTCCAGTGCGCCCACGCATTGTGACAGTGGTTCGGCCGTGTGGTGAGCACAATCTGCGGAAGATCTCTCTGCTGCTCAATCGGCGTGCTGTACAGACATTTGAGCTCTTGATGGCTGATGTGTCAGAAGCACTTGGCTTCCCATGCTGGCACAGTGGTCGTGTTCGACGACTTTTCAGCCCTGCTGGCCAAGAGATGAACAGCCTCTCAGACTTCTTCCACTTTGGCAATGCCTTCCTGGCCTTTGGAAGCAGCCGCCCAACCATTACTGAAGTACAGGCTGCACTGCAGGAGCTGTATCCTGACAATCAGGGTTACTGTGACAGCTTGTTGGCATTGTGGGAGCGGATCTTGAGGCCTAAAGCTGCTAAGACAGATAGTGGTTTTCACGATGAGGTGCCCCAAGATGATCCCACTTTATATGAAGCTCTTGATTCAGCAACAAAGCAACCACCAGCCAATCATTTGCAGCCATTCCGAGCACAAGTTAGGCAGAAAGACAGGGGCAGAAGGGAGAGGCAGAGAGGTGAGTGGGACAACAGGGAGGATAGGAGAGCACACCAACCTCAGACAAAAGAGGAGAGGAGGACAGACAGGAAGAAGGAGCCAGTTTACTGCCGGAGCTGTAGAGGCGTTGGTCTTCCCATTCCTCCAATTGTAAACAAGAAGTCTGCTAAATTGGAAAAGCCTAACAGTGAGAGCAAAGCTCCTCTTTCCCTGGATAACAGGATGAAAAATTCATCAGAGATCAAAAAGACTAAAGCAGACATTCTAAAAAATGATCCAGACTCCCTTCAAAACAAAGTCCTAATTTCGAGCCCCCCAGCAGAACCCCCAATAGAGCAAGACATGTCTAAAACAGAAATGGTAGAGCAGAAAGGTTTGTGGGAGCAGCTCCCACCTGATGGAATGCAGGTCTCTCTGGAGGAAATCCAGCGCTGCTATGACGTCGGGGACGTGGTGGGTGATGGCAATTTTGCAGTGGTGTATGAGTGCCGTGTGCATGGCTGCACCCAAATCTTTGCCATGAAGATAGTGGACAAGGCCAAACTGCAGGGCCGAGGTCACATGATCCAGAACGAGATCACACTGATGCGTAGCCTGGCACATCCACGCCTAGTGCGGCTGCTGCGCTCACATCACACAGACACACACGTCTACCTGTTAATGGAGCTGGTGGCTGGCGGTGATCTCTTTGACGCTATTGCCAGGTGTGGAAAGTTCAGTGAGCCTTGGGCAGCGAGGATGATTCGGGACATCAGTCAGGCTCTGGAGTATATCCATAACAAGAGCATCGCACACAGAGACATCAAGCCTGAAAACCTTCTAGTGAGGAATAAGTAGATACACTTTTACATATTGTTTTTTACAAATTGTTGTATTGTTTCTTGTTTGAGATCATCAGTCAATCACTTATTTTTTCTCAAACATACTTTAAGGTCCAGCGGCACAGCGATGGCAGTATCAATCTAAAACTGGCTGATTTTGGATTAGCCATGATAGTAACAGAACCAGTTTTCACTGTATGTGGCACGCCTACGTATGTTGCTCCTGAGATACTTGCTGAGACAGGTGAGGTGCTACACAGTAAAAGCTTGGGTTTAGTCCCATGTTGCCCTGAGGAGTTTTAACCTCTAGAATATAATTTGTGATAACAGCTTGACAAAAAAAGGCATGCTTTCTTTGAGTGTTAATTGTAGCCTACACTGTGGAGTTTCCTAAAACCGAGTTCCTAAGTGGATTTCTAAAACTACTGTCAAAGCTGATTTACGTTATTACAATGTTCTCATAACATTGTGCTCTTGTAAACTCCTGTGCTGGGGGAGTGTAAATTCTTCAACTAATTCAGACTTAATAAACAGCACCTTAGCTTTGAGCTACTCAGAAACCTGTTACGCAAATCCATTTAATTTGATTGTTGATGCATTTTAATGTTCTAGGATGTAGACTAGGATTATATACAGGTCATACATTTTTAGGTATTTAAATCTGTTAACACTGTAAACCTGTCAATATGTGCATTTCAGTATGAAGATTTTGTACCCTGCTGATCTGTGTGTTTGGATGTAGGGTACGGTGTAGCAGTGGACGTCTGGGCAATGGGTGTAATACTGTTTGTGCTGCTCTGTGGGTTTCCGCCATTCCGCAGTCCACAACGCAATCAGGAGGAGCTCTTTCATCTCATCCAGAAAGGAGAGGTTCACTTTCTGTCACCTGACTGGGACCATGTCTCCGAGGGTGCGACCCTGAACTTGAACTTGATATCTGCTCCTCCATCCACAAATCCACCAGTAGCTCTTTTTTTTCCTGAATCGTGACAGCATATTTTTGTGTGTGCATTTCAGGAGCTAAAGTTTTGATCAGTGCTCTGCTAGAAGTGAACCCCAGTGTGAGACTGACAGCCAGTCAAACTCTGCAGAACGGCTGGGTTCTCCATGCAGCAGCACAGAATGACCAGGAGGAGGCGACAGACACCAGTGTCATCATCATCGACAAGAAAGGCACACTCAAATCAGGACACAGAAAACAGAGGGCATGGGACAATCAGCTGAAACTAGATATGTCAGCCGAGACAGTGCAAGTAGCACAGACTGAAGGGAACGCAGCACAAATGACTACACAGAAACCAGCATGGACCAGAAACATAAGCAGACTCCCAAGAGACTACCACAAGTAAGAGAAATCAGCAAAAACACTCATCTGTTGGAGGTATCAGTGTTAGTACAAAAAACAGATGTACCTGTGTAGTCAGGGTCTTTTGGATGCCCACATTAAGGTAGGTAATGAAACTGGCATGGTGGTGAATTCATCAGATTCACGGTTATCACAGAAGTTTTAGATAATCTCACCATTTATTAAAGTTATTTGCATTTCTTCAAATGTGTATCATATATTCAACACATTTGCATTATTATTTTCTACATGACAGGATTAAGAAAACACTCCATAATGTATGTTTTCCACACCTGTAGCATTTGAGCAATTATAACCAAGAATTGTTTCCCTTTACTAAGAAAATAATAATAATAATAATAATAATAATAATAATAATAATAATAATAATAATAATAATAATAATAATAATAACAACAAAAATGTTTACATGAAACTCACTTATAATGAAAGTCTAAAGCTCAAATTTCATATAAATCCTTTTTTAAATAGGCACTAATATTTTCAATGGGCTGGAAAGGTTATGTACTTACAGCACTGTCAATGTAGAAAGAATGGTTATTTGTTTACATGAAATTCCTGGATTTCTGTGTGATAGGAACTGGATACCAGTGTGCACATAAAGAAAGTGTGAGTAACAGCTTTATGCTGTACTGACTCGCTGTACTGACTATGTTGATTCAGTTACGGGTGGCACAGTGGTGCAGCAGGTAGCATTGCTGCCTCAGACCTTCAGGGTTTCTGTTTCTATCCTGAGTTCTGTGGACTGGCTACAAAAAAATTGTGAATAAGTACAAGTGAGCATGATCTACTGCAATAGACTGGGATCCTGTCTGGGATGGATTCTCTCACCTTGTGCCCGGTGTTTCCTTAGTGGGCCCCAGATCAGTTGCAACCCTGACCAGGACTGAATATCAAAGGTTGTTGAAGATGGATGGATGAATGAATGAATGAATGAATGAATGAATAAACTAAGTACCGTAACTAACTAACTAACTAACTAACTAACTAACTAACTAACTAACTAACTAACTAACTGACTAATTATTGGGAATGTTACTATGATAGAAAATTGGATACAACTAAATCAGAACAGATTTAGTATGACAGTCTCTTGTCTGTGTCACAAGATACTGCTGTCTAATTAATTACTTTTTAATTAAAACATCTGCCCATTATTAATATAGCTTACCTTATGAGTGAGTTTATAAGTAAAGATGTTTTTTGTTCTTTTCTTATTACAGGGAAACAGCAAAATCCTTGTCTATGGTAATCACACATATAAAGATATAACCCAAGTGTTATTTAATTTAATTTAATTCTGGACCCCCAGAATGGTTTACTTTGGATTTTGTCACATTTTACCCTTTGCTCATTTCCCAGTCGAGTGACAATAGTAAAGTTGTCAGTTTGTAACTGTCTCCCTTCATGAGTAATATATAAAAAGTCTCGCTCCTTTTTGTTCTTCTGTATGGTTTTGCCAAGCCCCAATGGTGTTGGATGCTAGACAAAAAAGAAAAACCTAAAGAATATTGCCTTAACTGCAGCACAATGCCAGTAACAATGTGTAAAGCTTGCAGGCTGTATAAATACTATTGGACTATTCAGCTGATGGTGCATGGTAATAGCATGAACAGAATGGTAACAGCAGGTGAATCAAATAGTAGGTATGACTCAGCCAAGCTGTCCTGCATTGTCGCAGCAGGAACAGAAGACTTCTGAAAGAAGAGGAATGAGAACAGTTACAACACTGGAATAAAGAAGAGTTGGCAGTGGGCATGGGACAAATGCAAGATCTGTTAGTGGCACTGCTGCCATGTAGTGAAGTGTAGAAAGCAGATGGATTAAGTACTAACTGCCTTGCATGGAGAGAGACTGATGTATTTCTCCTAGCTGCTTCTCATGCTCTAAAATTGAATACTGAGCCCACATTTGCAGAGAATACTGAAAGTACAATGACGTAAATATAAATAGTCCTAAAAAGGAGACAGGAGGCCTCTAAAGGTCTCCCTTCTAGTGAAAACTGACAACACCATGGTGGTGAGTTTACATCAACTGTGAAAGGGCTGCAAAAGTGCAGGTGAGGTTGACATAAGCTAGCAAGCTCTGGAAGTGGACTAATACACATCATCTGTCTTAAGAGCTGCCTACCTACAGTGCAGAGTCATTGCAGTCAGACAGTAGACACTGTCTTACAGCAGTCCTGTGCCATAGGGATTGACAAACACTGGCCAAATAGGCCATGGGCCCAAATGTTTGCAGTGTTTCTTACAGGCCTTGTGAGACTGCTAACTATCAGACCAATCCTGTGGTCCCAGATGAATGGTTATGAGTACTTATGCTCCACCTGCACGCTGGTTATATTCTGGGCATGAACCCTTTGTCTTGCAATGGATGTTTTACCTAATTATGTATGTAGCATAATTGTTTGGGGACTGGGACAGATTGGACTGAAAAGAGTGCACATACTAGTCAAAGCTTTTCTTAAAAGTGCAGGACACCTCCAAACTTCATGGTAAAACAGTGATCCTGCAGTAGGACCTGTAGTAATTTGTGCAGCTTGACATATGAACCAGTGCCGGACACACATATGAAGTGTTTTTTGCTTAATATGTTTTTTTTTTTGCTGGCTGTCACTATTCCCATCCTGGTTAGCGAAATGTCAGCAGACACAGTCAGCAGACTGTGTCCAGTGAGGGCTCTCCCGGCTCTCCAGCTGCCTGTGTGATTTGGGGAGCTTTACTCTAAAGAGAGCAATGTGCAGGCATACTTGAATGAAGGTCAAGTAGTGCCTTCCTCCTACTTCTTAAACTATTGAAGCAAAGACAAGGAGTTCTTTCACCAGATGCTACAAATTAAGAGTTTCTTAATTGCACCCCTTGTCCTCTGTCATGTATTTGAGTGAGTCTCACCCTGAATAGAATGCAGTATCAGAATGTTAAACAATTCTTATCATCAATAATGGGCTATATCGGCACCTTGAGCAATTGTTATCCTTAGTGAAGATATCGTAATTTTCAGCATTATTATCCTCATTGAAAACAGTCTCAGTACAGTGAGTGATTCTCAATCTCACAATAACCTAAAAGACAATATTAACAGTATTGATTCTCATTCATAACATTCTCATTCTAACCTTTAATAGGCTACCCACATGGAGTTACAGTGACAAGGTGAAAACTTTGTTATTTGTACTCTGCAAGGAAATGTTCAAATGGGAATACTCCACTAACTCTGAAGTAAACCACCCTGGTGGTCTGCCACTCAGTTATAGAACCTGGTATCTTTGGTATAAAATGAATAAACTACTTTGTATATTTGGGTAAATTTTGTTGGGCTATGTTGGTTAAAGATAGAGCCAGAGAATGAATGAAATATATGCAAGCTCTACACGTACTCTCTATTCTTCCTTTTCATGAATATACATGAGGCTACAAAAGGTCATGAAAGTCCCTGAAAAGGTAAGAAGCACATTAAAGCCAACACTGTTAGAATCCAGATAGTAGACGTGGTGCTTGGTTTGTGTAATTTGAGTGCCAATGACTGTGTGGACAAAAGGCAGCCATTTTAAGCACTTCAGCTGCCTGAATGGTGAGAACAGATGACCCATATCCCTGTAACTGAACTCTGGGATTCCTCTTTCTTTCTTCCAAATCAGTATTGTAATATTGTGTATCTGTAACAAAATGGCATTTTTCCATATATATGTTATTTTGTATTAATAAACGTCATAATATTTCTGTGAAAATAACAAATGAGATGTTTTGTATGACTGGTTTGAACATTACATTTAGTGAGGAATATTGCTGGCTACAGTTATATATAATTAATGAGACATTTTGGATATGATTAATCTTTAATCTTTAATCTCTTTTTTACTCAGATTTTTTGCAAAAGACATGGCAGTGGATGTTTTACATATCCGTTAAAAAACAAAGTCATAACAATCTAATAGAAATTGGTAGAATTTGCCTTTTAAATTTTATTGCATACCTTGTAGGCATTTGCTGTAAGCTCTGTGCTCTAGGACTATTGCTCTCTACAAATGCTATGTTGAGTAAACAAGAAAAACATGCTTTATTGCAAAAGATAAGAAACAGCAACATGCTTCTTGTTCTGCTTTCCCAAAATCTTATAGTCAGTGGTACTTACCAAGAATTTTTGTTTTATACAGTATCTAGTTTATCTAGTTTTATCAACAAGTAAATAATTGTTAGTAATTTTATACAACAATGTGTGGCTGATCTCCAACTGGATCATTTGCAAAATCATATACAATAAGGCGTGGTAAGTATACTGCAGAGGAAACAAACGATCAACAGCTGATTGATTTCTCACTTAATTGGACTAACGTATTCAAATACATTCAGTGTTTTCAATACTATCAATACCTTCGGTTTGAGATTTTGGGGGTTATAAGTCTGTAATACTTCATTTCCAGTCTGTTAATATATGTATTAAAATGTGATTTCTATAAATCACCAAGCTGGCAAGAAAGCATTTTGATCGCATTTCTACATATAGCAAGTTAATTTCTTATTACCATATTAATATGCTGTTACTAGACTGTTATTACTATCAACAAGTTTAGTCAAAGTGTCTTCCGCTGATCCACAGTATAACGCAACACATTGTAAATGTACTTATAATAGTCCTTTCTGTCAATTATCTTGAACAGATATTGCTTCAAATGCACACATTTAATTATAACATTAAGTGTCAAGTCACTCATGTGCTTCAGTTTATTTTAAATAACATTTTATTTATTCACCACTTTTAATAATAGGTGTTGTCACAAAACAGCTTTACTGACATGCAGATGCAGATTTATATTTAGATCCTTGTAATATTGTAATATTCAAAAAACTGAAATGAGTGGTAACTTATTTTATTTTGTTCAAGTTCTTTAAAAAATGATCAGAACTGAGACAGCATCATCTGAGAAGTTGTCATTTAACTAAAGACACTTTCAGCTCCAGGAACCCTAAACCACCCACCCTATTATGTTATGTGACACACACACACACACACACACACACACACACACACACACACACACACACACACATCTTGGAGGATACAGGATATCAGTTGTCATGCCTAGGCTAGTAGATCTTGTTAGACCACGTCATTAGACAGAAGCAATGCTCAGTGACAGATAAATGATGAAATATGGTACAATGTTTAAATCGTGCTATTACTGTGAAGATGTTTACACTTGTTTTGTAATTTATTTTATACAGAGCAAGTGAGAGAAGAAGTAAAAGATCATGCTATGTGTACTATCCTGTTATACTAAACTCTGGTTCTAATAATGGGTGTTACGAATCTAGTTGCAATTTTTTTTTTTGAAAAAATGATGAAGATCAGTTTGATTGGTCACATCAATTGCATGGTTTTGGTAGTTAGTTTAGTTTTAGTAAAGAACCAAATAAATAAATGATAGCTTGAATCTAACCACACTTTTAATGTAACAAGGAAAAATGCTTTTAATATGGTGTTTAGAATTTTCAGTTTCTGGTTCTGTAGGTAAAAAGTCTAGTAATAAAAGCCTCTCCTGCTATAATAAATATCATTATGAATATTTGTCAAATGTGTAATTTGTTGTACTGTCTTATGGCAATTTTTAACATTGTAAGGGGTCTCTGACTAAAAAAAAAAAGTTTGAAAACCACTGAATTACAGAAAAGCAGCTCCCTATCAAACTGTTTTCGTTAACAGTACAACAGAACAGGAGGGTCTTTGACGCTGCCATTTTGCCGCATACATCTCGGTTTCTGGTACGTGGTCACCTTACTGAAGCTGACCTGCCCGAGGCCGCTGCGCATGCGCAAACAAGTCCTCTTTAAAATACCCCCACAGTGTAGCTGTAATATTGACAGTCATCTGATGAAACACGGGAATGTGCCGCAGCCAATCAGAGAGGACGCGAAGGACTGGCAGACTCCAACCATGACACCTATGGGCAAAACATTCAGTGATCGACTATTAACCGGACACGGGATTGGCTATTAATTCCTCCCGGTTTGTGTAAACGCAACTCTGATTGGAGGACTCAGGACGGGACGAGGAGTGGGGACGGTGGAGGGGAGGGGGTGACAGAAAAACAAAAAAAAACAAAGATGGCAGTGTAGATCTAGGGATGAACTATCGAGAAGACGATAGCGAAAAAGAGCAGGTTTAAGGCTTTCGGGAGAGAGCGGAGTGTGTATGTGTTTGTGCGTTGTGTGTGTGCGGATCGGAAGGCGGAGAGGACGCGGGCAGGTCGCACTGTCACAGCCGAATAACGGAGTCACCAGCTGGCGAGCACCAACAACAAGACTTGTTTTGTCGATGCAGGGGGGACAGCAGTGTCGCTCCATCTCATAAACATTCTCGATTATTCACATCCAGAAGGAACTTCATCAGTAAACCATCACGTCTCTGCACTGCACAGCCCGACAGTCTGCGCTGTTTACTTTCCTCCACTGTGCTTCCACTTTTTGTCACAGACTTTGCTTACATATGAACCGGAGCTCATTATTCCGAAAGAGTTTGTAACACTTGGACGCCGTCTAAGCTGGACAGCAGTTCCACGTTTTCACAGTGAATAATAATAAATATTAATAATAATAATAATAATACTGCGCGTGCGCCCTGTCTCGGTCGGACGCGGATGTCTGCGATGGAAGAGCGAGGCGAGGTGGCGGCCGCTCCAGGCTCGTCCTCAGCCGGCTTGGGTGTCGAGCAGGAGGCCGTGGCTGCAGGTGCGGGTTCATCCGGGATACAGGAAGAATCGGGCATGCGGAAGGACGGTTCTGGTTCGGGCCCAGAGACAGATCCGGACGCGCCGCCCAAAAAGCGCGTGAGGCTGCAGGAGGGCGAAGCGGGTAAACTCGAGGAGCGCCTCTATTCGGTCCTGTGCTGCACCGTGTGTCTGGACCTACCCAAAGCCTCGGTTTACCAGGTGATTACAGACACAGCTACACCATTATTATTACATGTACAAAGTATATTTGCAGGTGTGCATAAGCCAGATACAGCAATACAGGCACCCAGGAGGAATTCTGGGCCCTCAAACAGGTTATTGCACTGGGCTCTCTGCCAAGGACATTCTCATTCTCCTGCATAGTTTTCCTTTGATAGGGTCCTCTTGGGCCTCCTGTCTACTCAGGGCCCTTGCAGATATTTTCTCCTTTATAAGGCAGGAAATAAGCTTTCCATAGTCTGTTTTTGAGCTATACAGAGTTCCCAAATATGTAGATTGTTTTATTTTGCATTAGATGTACGATAATTGTTAGCTGTGTGTAGTTTAATGTGACCTTTAGGATAGTCTGACTTGTTGATATCTTTGAAAGACACACACACACACACACACATACATATACATATACATTTGGTATATGCCCATATCCAGAGCGACTTACATTTATCTCATTTACACAACTGAGCAGTTGAGGGTTAAGGTCCTTGCTCAAGGTCCCAGCTTGGCTGTGGTTGGATTTGAACTCATGACCTTCTGGTCAGTAGTCCATTGTCTTAACCACTGAGCTAACACACAATGAATGAACAACATATTCATTCATGTAGTTTGCTGATTGCTTTGATTTGCCCTATGTGAGGATGTGTAACTGTGACAGGGTTGCCAGGTGTGAGTGAGGCACTAGGAGTGGCCCAATGGCTACTGAAAACTGTCCCAGTGGCTACTGAAACCCGTCCCAGTGGCTACTGAAATCCGTCCCAGTGGCTATTGAAACCCATCCCAGTGGCTACTGAAACCCATCCCAGTGGCTACTAAAACCCGTCCCAGTGGCTATTGAAACCCGTCCCAGTGGCTGCTGAAACCCATCCCAAGAACTACTCAGTTTCACAACTAATTAGACAGAATTAAATGTTATGTTAGTATGAGGTGACCCTGCAGCTCAATACAGTATTCGTCTGACTGATCACTTTTACCCTATAATGAAACATTTCTATACTGATGGGCATGCTCACTTTCCAGGATGACTCCACACACACGCACAGGGCTTGAGGGCTCACTGAATGGTTTGATGAAAATAAAAATGATGTGAATCATATGTTATGGCCATCACACTTATCAGATCTCAACCCAGTTGAACACCTATGAGAGATTTTGGATTTTGCCATGTGTTAAACTGCGCTCTCTACCAACAGCTGATCCAACAAAATCTTTATAAGGAACAGTGTTCATCACTCTGGCTCAATTCCAGAGGCTTGAATCTATGTTAAGATACATTGACGCTGTTCTGGTGGACTGTACCAACCCAGTACCTTACTAACACACTTTACATTGGTTTTTCCTTTAATTTGTCACCCATCTGTAGTTGTTTTTTGAAATTCATATTGTCATGAATAAAGGCCAGTGAGGAATAAGAGTACTCCATTTCCATTACTGGGAAATGTAAGGGTTTAGGATAGGAATGTGAATTAATGTACATCCCACAACTGTGTCACAATAATCATCCCATGACAGCACTTTAAGGACCTGGCAGCACTGCTGTGACCTGACCAGCTGTTCAGCCCAGGGGTAAACATGGCAATTCTGCATCACATGTTCCCCCTTAAGCCAATCAGCGAGGAGGTCTTAAGTAACCCTCCCCCAAGAATGTTCCTCATTCCTTTAAATTAGGACATTCTTAAACATCTCAAAACTACAGGCGTGAAACACTTTTACACATTACTGACACCTACTAATACCACAGTGGTTCCTTCTTCCAAGCAACTGACGTCAATCCACTTTACAGCACTGTTTAAGCTCCGAGAGGACCAAAGCTTCAAAACGCGGTGTTTGTTTAAAACGCCCAAGTGTGCTTTTATTCTCTGTAAATTCTCTATGTGCAACAAGTGTACTCTATAAACTAGCACACCACATCCCGAGGTTTGCGATGGTAATGTTGTTAAACACAAAATGCATCCTTTGCATTTTAGACTGATTTTACTATCTGTCCAAGAAGGCATTTCATCACTTTTTTGTTTTCAAAATAAAAAAAGATTTTCACGGGTTTCCAGTCTTTTATCATTTCTTGCTTGTCTACTCAGATGATTTTGTTAGTGCTTTTGTAATATTATTTTCCCAGTAAAAGTATAAAACCTATTTTTTGTTCATAATTCTTAAAAAAGAATCATATTTTTTTCTTTTAAAAATTTGTTTATTCTTACTTTGTCACTTTGTATTTTAGGTATTTACAATGTTTTTGAATCCTCTTTAATCACTGAATATGAGAATGTTGATGGGATGAATCAGTTAACTAGTATCATTCATCACAAATCCACTCAGCTCTTAACAATCACTTCTATACACTGCTGAGAAATACAAAGAATGATAAAGATGATCCTGTTTGAGTCTTGTGACTGATGGTAGCTAGGGTCAGTAGATGCCAATAGTGCATAATCATTTAATTACTTAGTTATTAATAAACATTTCATTTGATTAATTCAACAACGACACATACATTGTGATTAATAGCAGTAGAATTTGTATTTTACTTTGGTTATGGCTAGTCCAGACAGCCCTGCTTTCAGATACAGCACATAAGCTCTGCATTCCATGCTGTAGGCTTTTATGCTCCAGAAATGATGAGCAAGCTTACCAGTTAGGATAACTACTGTAAGAAACTCTTATATTCAGTTAGATTGCTAGAAATTGCAAAAAAAAAAGACCCAGAAACAACAACTTAGCTAAAGTTTAGCTACCTGTGTATAGCCTAAAAGCTGAGCTACTTGTAATTTGAGGATTTGCTGTGACAATCACAAAATCTCCAAGGAGATCTACAGTAAATGATTATTACATGATGCTAATAACTGAGCTTTGGCCCATCTAGCTTCTTTATTGTTACATGTTTTGGAAGTTGTCATCCTTATTTCATCTTCTCTTCCTCTTCTTATTTGCTGTTCCTCCTTTGACCTCCTGTCTTCATGTCTCCCAGACATGCTAAAAAGGATGAATGTGTTTATTGGGGTTTCCTGAAATGTTGCTGCATGGTGCCCACAAGAGGTTTTAGTGATATTCTGGCATTTTGACCACCTTTCTGTGGATGATAAGATATCATCCTTCAGGGGCTTCCTCGGTGTTCGGGGGCCAATGCATTTTGCACCATGGATTTGTGAAAGTTCTGT
>JAOVVH010000036.1:11434442-11449141 GCA_028566435.1 Scorpiodoras heckelii | reverse complement strand
CCCCCCCCCCCCCCCCCCCCCCCCCCCCCCCCAGCAGCTCCGTTCACACTGTAGTCGGTGAATTGAAATAGAGTCGCATTCCGGGTTCTGGCCGGCGCGTGCTATATATATATACACATCTATATCTCACCGGTCTGTGACGCACAGCGAGCCGAGCAGCTGCACTCTGTAAAAAGCAACCCACAGACCTCCGAGCTACTGTTCAACACCGACACAAGACGTCCCAGTGTCTAGTGAAGAACTTCACTAACTTTATAGACTTCTAACAAATAAGCCTCATAAATACTCCGAATAATGAAAAAACGCCTGATTACTAAAAGGATCACTGGTTACACCTCATTTCCCACTTAACTGCCCTGTACCCCGTTCATCAGCCTAACATGCAACAAATCAGGAAAGAATACAAAAGGCTACAAGGACTTTTAGGTTGGGGAAAAACCGAAAAAAGGCTCCTTTTAATATCGGAAAGTAATCTAATTTTCCTGGAAATAATCCCAATCTTCAAATATCCATTGGCTCTTTTTTTCTATTCCTGATCTGTCCATCCACAGAACCAAAAGCATCTACATCTTGTTAGGATAATGCATTTGTGTTATATGTTATTAGTCTGAGCTATCTAAAATATTAAAACCGCAATAAGGTCTAAATCGACATTGTTTCTATAATGTGGAATATCAGATTAGGTAATGAGGGATTAGTAGACTGGGATCGTTTTAATGAATCCATTATTGAGAGAGTTAGGATTAGATTTGTTATACGTAAATGCCACGTTTTCTTGATGTACTAGTTTGAACAGTCAATCCTACAACTGAATCCGTTCAATTTCCAATCTATGATTCAAAACATCCAGACTGGTCTTACCCTGAGTTCCGTGAGGTGAGAGTCGGTGGAGAGCCGAGTCAGGAGTCAGGAGTCAGGAGCACCGCAGGGCTGAGTGACTTTACCGGCAATGACAGCTCGAGGAACTGAGCTGCCAGAGTTTGTTCTGTTTGTGACAGCGCCTGAGCTTTCAACACGACCCAGTAAACACACACACACACACGCACACACACAGACACAAAGACACGCACACACACACACACACACACACACACACACACGCAAGCGCGATATAGCGAAACCATGCGTAGTCGAATGCACCTGTCAGGCAAAAGGAAACGGAAGAGTGAAAGACATGAGCAAACGAGAGTGCTATGTGAACACAAGGCTTGCCCGAGTGAACTTCAGTGACACAGTTAACTGTTTGCTCTCAACACACCCGATGTCATGTAACAGGCTATTAACTAAATAGCTAAGTTTATATGGCACACTTATTTATAAGGAGGTGTCTCTTCTTGCATGTCTAAATATTGCATGGAAAAGTAGCAATTCACATTTAAGGACACTTCGAACATCATCACACATGAAAGGTGGTAGCCAGGAAACCCCAAACACCTGTGCGATGAGGAGTTGTAAGAGTTGCATGTCTCTCAACCCCCCACGTTTCTTACACATCACGGAAACCCATCAGTGCACTTGCAGCATGCTCGTTTTTTGTTTTTTTTTGTCAAGCTGTGCAAAGGACAGAAATATGAAATCTTTGAAGGGAAAATGTAATCATTATCCCATCAGAGTCTCAGAAGCTTCAAAAGAGACAGTAATGACAGCACTTTGCTGTGTGTGTGTGTGTGTGTGTGTGTGCAAGAGAGAGAGAGCTTCCAACATGTATCTAATGATACAGGGATCTAAAAGGATTTGGTGGGAGCATATGCAATGTTTGTATTTGAACAATGCAGCAGAACATGCGTCACACAAGCAACTATCATGGTATCCAAGGGGGCAGGACTTGGTGCGGGGCCCAGAACATGTCAGGGACCTGCAGCATGAGCCTAAATAGACTAATACAGTATGCTTTGGGCAAGGGCCCAGTGAAGTACTTCTGTAGAGCCTCGCCCCTCACATGCCAGTACATTTCCCAAATGAAAATAAACATAAGCCGCTGAGGAAAAGGAAGATGTCTTTCTGGAGAACAGACAAGCACAGGTGTAACATGATTTCACAATCCCTTCTCATCACTAGAACTGCTCCCAGCACAGCACAGCAAGCATGTCCTTCAAGATAATGTACAAAGGGGGGACAAAAAAAAAATATATTTTTTTTAAATTAAATGCCTAATAATAACCTGTTGTTTCCTTATTATTATTATTATGCAACTACAGTAAAACTAATCAGAAAAGCTGGTAGTTTTGGGAAGATTGGACAGACCACACAAACAGACCCTTTCAACCAAGAGTTAAAGCAAATGTCCATCCCAGAATAAGTCAAATCAAACTGTAGGTCTGTGATGACTTTTATATATTTCCAGGCCAGAAAATATCTAAAGAGAACAGAAGCTGGGAATGAAGAAACTATTGAGATCCAATGAATGTCAGTACAGCGTCTAAATCTATGATTACAAGCTAGAGAAGTATTTTCAAAATACTTTTAATTGCTTGCTGCTTAAAATTTAATGCTGCTGACACATGGCCAAAACATTTCAAAGATTGTTGGCTGCATTTACTGTAAATGACCTCTGAGCTTGCATCCTCCTGGGAATAAAATGTCCAGACTAGCAATTGCACACACACACACACACACACCCTGACTTGTCTGTCAGAGTTTTAGACTACATGCATCACTTGAGACCTTGAAGCCAAGCAAGGATTTTTATTTAACCACACACAGACACACACACACAGCTGGAGAGTTGGGGCTTCTCTGGTGACACTTTCCTGTATTGTGTATTGGTGAGTCATGCAAGAGATATCATGGTGTCTGAAAGGGTATGCAGTCTCACTGGATAAAGATACATACAGAACTGGCACTTCCACAACAATGTAGCACCTGCTGCTCTCTCTTGCCCTCCCACGCTTAAGCATACACACATGCATACACAAACTGCATCATCCCTCAGCAAATCTCTCAGCAGATCCATAGATAATTCCCGCTCCAGTAGTTACAGTAAGCACAGGCCGAGGTGGAGAAAGACAGTTCATTTAAACACCTGCACTTATATTCCACTTTTGGTAACCGCTAGACGGTTCTGGCAGTAGCCTTGTCACCAGGAAATAAATGGTGCCCTGATAAATACCATTAAGGCAACAAAACCGACATGCAGAGAAGTTGTTGACAAGATGAGAACTATTACAGAATTTTAGGTTTCATACAGTGTCACTGGGACACTCAACAAATTTAGAGTCTGTCTATCCTCTAAATAATGCAGAGGACAATGACAAAGCATATTACAAAAACAGGGATTCAGAACAACACGGTACAGTAGCCCAATGGGTAGCATTGTTACCGCACAGCTACAGGGTCCTGGGTTTAATCCTGAGATAAAGTGACTGATTATGTGGAGTTTTTGTGCACATACTCTTCGTATTTGCATGGCTTTCCTCCCATCACCCAAAAAATTGCCTAAAATTAACATAAATTGCTCCTAGGTATGAATGTGTGCGTGTGTCCACGGTGTCCTATGATGAACTGCTGTGTCATCCAGGACACATTCCCAATTCATGCCCAGCGTTCACAGGATAAGCTTCAGAGCCTCCATGACCCTGATCAGGATAAAGTGGTTACTGGAAGTGACCGAGTAGGACCATTTTATTGCAGTGCACCTGCTCATTTCTTTATTTTAGAAATCAATTTACATTTTCTTTTGCATTTTACATTTGTAATTTTACATTTAAATGATCTCCTGAGGCAAAATGTGTTTTAGTAATGGTTGGCTCAGTTAGTGGAATAGTACTTACATCCAGCAACTTATCATTATGCAGAATTAGGGTCACACTTAACAAACACTACAATAAAGGACTCATTTGAGTAAAATTAATCAGTTACTTATGTTCCTCTATCACCTAACCCAGATCCTGTGAAATGGGCATAGGAATTTAGCATGGTATGCCATGTGTGATGTTCTATTGAGGTAAAGGGAATAACAAAGTGATTAGTCATTTTACACGAAAAGATGTATGAAGTTCAATGGGTCACAGATCATCACAACATTCACACAAGCAACTAAGTGATGACAGGAACATTGTGGAATGTGGTTAAGTTGTTTGTCCCAAATGTTCGCTTTTACACATTTGTGCCCTTGAGGACTCATGCACCTCAGCTGTGGCGTCATATTTTTTTGACAGGGCCAAACTCATCCTTCTCCTTTGAGCAGATATTTTATTGATGTTTTAGTGGCCCCACCTTTAAATAGGACTCCCATATTTAATTCTGACTTACACTCCAGCCGTAGACTTCCATAAGAACTTTCTGATGCTATATAATGCGTCATACTCAATACAGTCTGGCTGCTCTCACTCAACATGAATATGACAAAAAACCTTGGCTAGAGCAGCCTCATCTTTTCATAATTCTGTTACCCAATGCAATAGAAGAAGAAGAAGAAAAAAAAAAAGATATATACACGTATTTTAAACTCACTCCCTGAAAAGCAGCCTTATTCCAGTATTCCTGTAATCCAATACATAAAACTTTAATATAGTAGTGCAGAAAAAGAACAGGAACAAACATTGCTTTACCATAATTAAACTTCCACAGACAGAAAAAGAAAAATGGATTTTAGCATCAGACAAGCTTTAATTACATAAGAACAATAGAGAAACAAAAAGTTTCTTAGACTAACAGGTACATCTCAGGTGTTATTCATGTTTTAATTAAACTGTTCCACTCCCAAAGAACTGATTGTAGGATGAACAGAGAGAGGTACAGTTACAGTAATATTTCTTCCCCTAAAGATTTTCTTTATTGTCTGAGTAAGAAAACATCTACATAACCTGGGTTAGAGTATTTCTATTCAATTTTGTTACAAAAATAAGGTATACACAGCGGCAGGCAGGCAGCCAGCAGCTTGACTTTGGGTACGAGTGGGAGAATCAGAAAGCTCACAGACAGAGCACAGCATCTCTTCTTAAAGGAGAGTGGGCGTGGGTTTTCATGGCAAATCCCATTGGTCCTTCTAGTGTTCTAATGTCTGCCCACAGGAGGTCAGGTGTTAAAGACAGGGAGGAGGAGTGGTGAGTGTTAGAGATTAATTATAAGAGGAAGGAGTGGTAGTATATCAGGGTCAGCATTGTTGTAGCTGGTGGTGGGGGCTCAGGGTAAATGGTACCTATTGCTGGGGGTAGTAGGGCTGCTGCTGGGGTGGTTGTTGAGGATACGGGTAAGGCTGCTGGACTGGAGCAGCTCCAGGGTAACCGGCCTGCCCCTGAGCCTGATAGGGCATGTACTGCATGCCATACCCATATCCATAGGGGTTATACCCCATCGGCATTTGATAAAACCTGAGGAAGAATCACACGAAGACAGAGAGCAATTGTAAGTGCATGTATACAATGCAATCGCAAAGTCTTCAGATCCTTTCACTTTTTTCACATTTTATTATGTTGCAGCCTTGTGCTAAAATAAAAAATAATTATTAAGTTTTCCCTAACAATCTGCACTTAATACCCTATTATGAGAAAGTGAAAACAGAATTTTAGAAATTTTTGGAATTTTATTGAAAAGGAAAAACTAAAATTTCTCATAGACATAAGTATTCAGACCCTTGGCTATGACGCATGAAACTTAGCTCTGGGGGCCTCCCATTTCTCCTGATCATCTTTGAGATGTTTCTACACCTTGATTGGAGTCCACCTGTGTTAAATTCAGTTGATTGGACATGATTTGGAAAGACACACCCCTGTCTATATAAGGTCTCACAGCTGGCAATGCATATCAGCATAGAGCAAAAACCAAGTCATGATGAGGAAAGAACTGCCTGTAGAGCTCAGAGACAGGATTGTGTGGAGGCACAGATATGGAGAAGGCTACAAAAAAATTTCTGCTGAACAGAAAGTTCCCAAGAGCTCAGTGGCCTCCATAATCCTTAAATGGGCGATGTCTGGGACAACCAGGACTCTTCCTAAGGCTGGCCGCCATACCAAACTAAATAATCGGGGGAGAAGGGCCTTGGTAAGAGAGGTGACCAAGAACCCTATTGGCCACTCTGACAGAGCACCAAAGATCCTGTGTGCAGATGGGAGAAACTTCCAGAAGGTCAACTATCAATGTAGCACTCCACCAATCTGGGCTTTATGCCAGTGGCGAGACAGAAGCCTCTCCTCATAAAAGACATATGAAAGCCCTTTAGCTCCTTTAGGTACATTTTTGCAAACTCCAGGCAGGCTTTCATGTGTCTTCTGCTGAGGAAAGGGTTCTGTCTGGCTACTCTCACCTCTCTTACTAACGCTCTTCTCCCCTGATTATTTAGTTTGGTGGGGCGGCCAACTCAAGGAAGAGTTTGTTCCAACCTTTTTTCATTTAAGAATTATGGAGGCCACTGTGCTCTTGGGAACTTTCAGTGAGGCCTTCTCCCTGAGCTCTACAGGCAGTTCTTTCCTCCTCATGGCTTGGTGATTGCTCTGATATGCATTGTCAGCTGTGAGACCTTATATAGACAGGGATTTGTCTTTCCAACTCATGTCTAGTCAACTGAATTTACCATAGGTTTACTCCAATCAAGACGTAGAAAGATGATAAGGAGAAATAAGAGGTCCCCAGAGCTAAATTTCAAGGGTCATAGCCAAGGGTCTGAATACTTATGTCCATGTGAAATTTTAGTTTTTCCTTTTTAATAAATTTGCAAAAACTTCAAAAAATCTGTTTTGACTCTCATTATAGGATACTGAGTGCATATTGATTGGGGGAACACTTGATTTTTTTTTTATTTAGCACAAGGCTGCAACATAATAAACAGTGAAAAGGTATGAAGATCTTTCTTTATCACACATTATCCAAGTCTTATCATGAATGATTAACAGTACCCCTCAACATTATGAGCAGTAGATACAGAAAGCCATTTGATATAGTTGCTATGAGATTTTCACCTTTTTTTTGTCGTTTCCCCCAATTTTCTCCCATTAGTCTCATCTACTCATTAGGATTTCTCCCATGTCACATGACAGCTACCAATCAGGGAGGGTGAGGGCTATCATGTGCTTCCTCTGAGACACATGATGGCAACCACCGCATGCAACATCAGGAAGCAGTGTAACACTCAGAAGAAAGCACCCCTGCCCGCCTTCTGTATGCATGAGCTCACAGATGCCTATGACTGACTAGGGTCATTCTGATTGATATGGGAGAGAGTGTATGCTACCCCTCCCACTCGGAGAGCACGGCCAACTTGGCTCTCTGAAATCCTGGCTACAGGCAGCTATGACATCATCTGGGTTTTTTTTTTCTATTTTTTGACAGCACCCTACTGACTGTCATAAAACAAAACATTTTAAATAAATATTTTCAAACTAAATATTTCATATCTGTGTGAACTTCTCCATTTGATATTTTTGGTGGTGTAATGCAATGTGGCAAAAACACTGTACAGAAACTGAGGGGAAAAAAAAACAGTACAGCTCAGCACAAAGGTATCACATAACTCTTACTTGCTGTCTGAGCAAACTGCCAAGATGTTAGCCAAAGACTCACTGCTCATTTTGTTAAGGGCACAAACAGGATAAGCTCAATCAAAACAGTAAAACATGGCTACAGAAAGTCAGTCCATTCCTGGAATTTTAAGTACTCCCTCATTTTCTATTTTTAGCGCATCCTATAAATATTGTGTTATAATAATGCAACTAACTAGCTAATTAGCTGTAAAACTCAATTATTGTTGCAATTTTAAGCCTAGTCAAAATTCCAGGCAACGAAAATATGGGGCTAGGCAAAAACACTGGAGCCCTTGTCCACTAGTTCTTGCAAGTGAAATGGTCATCACCAACATTATATTAACTACACTATATTACCAAAAGTATTCACTCACCCATCCAAATCATTTAATTCAGGTGTTCCAGTCACTTCCATGGCCACAGGTGTAAAAAATTAAGCACCTAAGCATGCAGCCTGCTTCTACAAACATTTGTGAAAGAATGGATCACTCTCAGGAGCTCAGTGAATTCCAGCATGGTACCATGATAGGATGCCACCTGTGCAACAAGTCCAGTTGTGAAATTTCTTCATTACTAAATATTCCACAGTCAACTGTCAGTGGTATTATAACAAAGTGGAAGCAATTGGGAATGAAAGCAATTCTGCCATGAAGTGGTAGGCCACATAAAATGACAGAGCAGGTCAGCGGATGCTGAGGTACATAGTGCACAGAGGTTGCCAACTTTCTGCAGAGTCAATCACTACAGACCTCAAAACTTCATGTGGCCTTCAGATTAGCTCAAGAACAGTGCATAGAGAGCTTCATGGAATGGGTTTCCATGGCCGAGCAGCTGCATCCAAGCCTTACATCACCATGGTGAAGTACCATCACCATTGCCACTGGACTCTAGAGCAGTGAAGACGTGTTCTCTGGAGTGATGAATCACGCTTCTCCATCTGGCAATCTGATGGATGAGTCTGGGTTTGGTGGTTGCCAGGAGAACGGTACTTGTCTGACTGCACTGTGCCAAGTGTAAAGTTTGGTGGAGGTGGGATTATGGTGTGGGGTTGTTTTTCAGGAATTGGGCTCAGCCCCTTAGTTCCAGTGAAAGGAATTCTTAATGCTTCAGCATACCAAGAGATTTTAGACAATTTCATGCTCCCAACTTTGTGGGAACAGTTTGGGGATGGCTACTTCCTGTTCCACCATGACTGCACACCAGTGCACAAAGCGAGATCCATAAAGACATGGATGAGCGAGTTTGGTGTGGAAGAACTTGACTGGCCTGCACAGAGTCCTAACTTCAACCTGACAGAACACCTTTGGGATGAATTAGAGTGGAGACCGGGAACCAGGGCTTCTCATCCAAAATCAGTGTCTGACCTCACAAGTGCACTTCTGGAAAAATGTACAAAAATTCCCATAAACACACCCCTAAACCTTGTGGAAAGCCTTCCCAGAGGAGTTCAAAATGTTATAGCTGCAATGGGCCGACATCATATTAAACCCTATGGATTAAGAACGGAATGTCACTCAAGTTCATATTTGTGTGAAGGCAGACGAGTGAATACTTTTGGTAATATAGTGTATTTACCTAGCTTAGCACAGGTATTGTGGCCAAATGTTTCTGGGCACATCATTTATATGCAACTCTCTCTGTCTATGACTGGACTGAAAAATGTCATGTTAACAAATACTGCTGCAAACACCAAACTCTATCATCAGAATCACCCGTACAAGAGGAGATAACCTTTTATAAATCAGGGGTTTTAAATAGTTATGGAGTACTGTACAGTTATGTTAGTTATGAACAAACAAAGAGATACAGGCAGAGAGAGAGAGAGAGAGAGAGAGAGAGAGAGAGAGAGAGAGAGAGAGAGAGAGAGAGAGAGAGAGAATTAACACTTACCCTGGATAGCCCTGATAAGTGGGGTAGGGTGGTCCTTGAGGCTGTGATGGTGCAGTGGGTGGTGCTACAGGTGGGGGATTGGAGCTGACAGGAGGCGGGGCTTGGCTCTCAGGCACTGAGCTGATAGTGCTGCTACTGGCAGCCTGTGTACTCAAGTTGGGTGGTGGTGGCCTTGCTGGAGGCTGGGGTTTAGCCTGAGGCTGCAGTGGCTGTTAGACACATCAAAAACAGTCACGTCATAAGCAAAGAAAATTATTTGACTGGTCATCTGATTCGATGAAAGTTCTGACAGGAAACTCACAAACACGGTCCGGGGAGCAGGAGTGGGGCCTCCTGCAGCAGGGGCCGGGCTATTTGATTGGTAAGCTGGAACATTAAAGGAAGGAGCACTCGGCTCGCGAGCAATACTCTGCTGCAACTCCCTGTCAGTAAAACATCAATGCATGAGTAACTTAACACTTAATTTAATCACATACACAAATCCTTTTATGCAAGAGAAAAATCTGTGTCTACCCCCGACTATTGGCCTTAACTGTGGGCATTAATTTAGTGTAAAATGTTTGGTAGTCTGTTGGTTTTATTTACAACTGATATAAATGCAGCTTTTATTAAAGAGATTTTCTCTTCCCCATGAGTGGTACGTGTTGTCTCATTTCAGTACGTGCACAAAGCTCTTATGCTTACGTAGCCTAATCTAATCACATTTAAATTCGAACTAAATTTATTATATTTATACATTTCCATATGTGGCATGTAGCTTTTTTTCTTTTTACAATAGGTCTGTATTTTGCATGAAAAAGCCGTTTATTTACTTATGTGGGTACTTGTTTGTTTATTTATATTTTATACAAGTGTAATGGACAGAATAATTTTTTTTTTAATTCCATCCCCAGCATCTTCAGCATCACTGGTTAAAATTAGCTTTCACACACGCATACACGCACACGCGCACACTTACTTGAGCAGCTCTTCCCTCTCAGTCTTGCGAGCAAACACAATGTCAGTGCACTTATTCTGGAACTTCACCAGGATTTCCGTTAAATCATTGTAGAACTGTTTTCAATGGAGAATGACAGAAGAAACAGAAAAGAAAAATTGTTACCAGGTTCAAAACCTAGGACTTGAAAATAATGTAGAAAATATTCCACTTATCACTTAAAATAAATGCAAAGCAAAGGATCTAAATCGGTACTCAAATATGTGGTTAGATGCCAGCATTTCAATATTGTAATTACTAATCAGGTATTTGCTGTGCTCTGTATGATGTACAAATATCTGTACTGACACAATAATATAAACATTCATTATCACTGTGATAGTTATTCATTACCACAGAGTTTTTTAGTGTGTTTAATAGACCTGTTTGTCTGCCTCTACTGACAGGAGGAAAGTTTCAATGAAGTGGAATGATGATATTTGCTTACTCCACATTAATGATAATTTCCTCCTCTCATAGAGGTTAACTGAATATCTATTCATTCACCCGGTTGATCTCTATTTCAACAGGCATGTGAGAAATCCTGCTCATAACTTTAAAGTGCAAAATGCATATTTACTGTTCTCAAAGAAACATTGTGCATTTGTTACCTTAGTACCCTCTTTGAGATTGGAGCTGATCTCAATGTAGCTATCGTGAGCTGACGCTAGTTTCTTCAACACATCCTCCCTGTGGTTGGCTTCAGCGTTAGATTGCTTCAGTGCTGCAAACTCCTGATGAGATGTCTGAGACAGACAAGCAGAAATAAGCAAAATAAAAAGGGCAGTTCAACTAGCCCAGGTACAGGACCCACTCAACTAGAGCACTACTAGTAAACAAAAGGGGGTAGAGAGGAAAAAAAATCTAAACTTACAAAAAGAACACAGAAATGTTTTCATGGTCTGCACAGAAGAGGAGTGACTAGCTTGTTAGGCCCAGATTGCTGTTAAAATGCACACCTGTATTTGAGCCAGTACATCCTCCTGGGAGCGAAGGTTTTGCTGAACGCGCTGTGTGTATGTGCCGTAGCGAGCGTCCAGTTCTCCAGTGGAAAGAGCCTCTTCATTAATGGCACCATCCTGAGCCAAGGCAGTGAGGAACTTTGTTGTCATGTCAAAGGTCACTGACTTTATCTCTCCTTCCAGAACCTCACGATCCCGTTTGATCTCATCAAGCTGGGTCAACTGAGCCTTCAATACGTTTACCACCTAAATTGTACAGAATGGGTTCATATGTTTAAATATCATCAACAAGCTGCAACTAATGCTGATTTTAAAGTGATACACTGCCTTATTTTAATAGCATCTGCCAACAGTGTGTCTTTTACCTCACTGCCCTGAAGAGTCTTGGCAGGGTTAGCTGAAGGAATGGCAGAGCACAACTCATTCTCTGGTTTGCAGAGCAGAGCGAACATCTCACAGTGATTGTTATAGCGGTCTTTTACCACCTGATCAGCTTGCACAGCCTTATCCAATATGTTACGGAAATTTCCACCCTCTGCGATAACGAACACACAGAAACAATCATACAAACTCATACGTTTTCATGTGGAATATGAATATTACAAATTCAGCCTTCTGATGTGCATCAGTGTGCATAGTAAATTGGACCAAGTTACCTCAAATCTTATTGTTTGTGTGTTTACCTGCTCTGAGGGGTTTGTATAGTTCTCCAGATGGAGTTCTGTTCCACCGTTGGTTGAATTTAGCTCTGAGCTCGTTGTCAGTTGCTTCCTCACTATCCAAAATCTTAAGAGACTATAAGAACAAAAGGGGGAAAATACTAAATGACCATAAACAGATAACTGTTGACACACACAACTCATGAAATGATATGAAAATGTAAAAAAAAACGGAGAAAGAAATAGACAGCAATATAAACCAACCTCATCCAATATTTCTCGGTTTCTCTGTAGCAGTTCAGGTAGATCTTTGATCAGCTGCTCAATGCTGTTCAGGCCTCCCTGTTGGATCACAGCACGACTCTTCTCCAGGATGGACTGTGGGACTGAATCTCCGGAGAGGTCCTCTAGCGCTGCTGGCAGGTTTAGAGAAGCCAACACCCTGACGAACAAAAAATAGAAAAGTTAATCAAACAATAAACTGTTCTAAATCTAAATAAAAATTAGCATAAAACCCACAAAAAACTATTTTCATATTCACATCATATTTACACTAAAAGACTGATTTATACTTCTGTGCAGGCTCTATGCAGACTATGCTGTAGTCTACGTTGTTATAAGCATTTGTACTTCTGCATTGGTGTCTGCATTTACACTGTGAAGATGCTAATTACAAGTCACTTGTACTGAAATTTAATAATTTTTTGAAACACAGGGCAATATCACAAGATGATGAGTGTTTTTTAATTATTGCTTTTTAAATAGGCATTGATACTAAAACTGATATTAGTATCATAGACAGTGGTGTGAAAACCATCATAAAAACTGTCTGTAAGCACACAATTGTTTTCTGGCAGATATCTAGAAAAAGTTCCTC
The DNA here is from genome assembly GCA_028566435.1 of Scorpiodoras heckelii. Classification (NCBI taxonomy): domain Eukaryota; kingdom Metazoa; phylum Chordata; class Actinopteri; order Siluriformes; family Doradidae; genus Scorpiodoras; species Scorpiodoras heckelii. Next base: position 11,436,320 of record JAOVVH010000036.1, on the reverse strand, counting down.
AGAACAAAAAAACTATCCAAAAAGCTTCTATTACATTTCATACGGAAAGCCAAAAGACTCCAGGCACTTTGGCTGAAACAGTTATAAACTCATCCAAACGAACATCAGGAGTTCACAGAAAAACTTTAGGTAAAAGCACAAGGCTGATACAATATGAAAAAGAAGTGAACCTTGTTGTTTAGCTGCTTGCTGTCCACAGTAAATTCCATAAGTCTGAAAACTAAACAATCCAATACCAAGTCTTACAAACTCACCCATTACAGAGGTTGGTTGCCTCCCTCAGACTGCCCACAAGTCTGTTGACCAAATCAACCCTTCTGGAATTGGATATGCTGACAGACTGCTGCACTACCGTCGGCACCATCTTCTCAAAAAGATCTGAAAAATTAAAATCAGACATGAACAATCTTAATTAACTCCAATAAATCTAATAAAATAAGAAACGTAAACACTGCGTAGCCTTTACAACAGCAGAGACCATAAACAAGTCATCTGATTCCAACAAAAAATAAAATACATGAGACAACTGACTTGTCTTTTGGTAACATTACTATATGTTACCAAAAGACAAGTCAGTTGTCTAATGTATTTTATTTCTTGTGGGACTGCAGTAACTGATAGCATTACCACATAGTGGTGTGCATCAGCTTGCTGTTCTGATGACAAATGGTGGCACCCAAATTGTATACAATGTACTGTATAATACACAAACTTTATTAGGAGCATCTGTATACATACTCATTCTTGCAATTATCTAATCAGCCAATTGTGTGGCAGCAGTACAATGCTATAATCATGCAGAGACAGGCCAGCAGCTTCAGGTAATGTTCATCAACCATCAGAATGGGGAAAAATTTTCTCGGTGATCTGACAATGCCATGGATGTTGGCGCAAGACAGGCTGGTTTGAATATTTCTATAACTACAGAGCCCCTGGGATTTTCAAACCTAACCATCTCTAAAGTTTACTCAGAATAGAGAAAAAATATCCAGTGAGTAGCAGTTCTGTGAATGCAAGATGAGTGATGTTGATGAAAGAGGTCAATGGAGAATGGCCAGCCTGGTTTGAGCTGACAGAAACAGAAGAACAGAAAGCTGAGGCTGCAGTGGGCACAGGTTCACCAAAACTGGACAGTTGAAGACTGGAAAAAATGTAGTCTGGTCTGATGAATCTCGATTTCTGATGAGGCACACAGATGGTAGGATCAGGATTTGACACAAACAGCATGAATCCATGGACCCAACCTGGCTTGTGTCAACAGTCCAGTCTGATGGAGGTGGTGTAATGGTTTTCCTGGCACACTCTGTTAATACCAATCAATCATCACTTGAATGCCACAGCCTATATGAGTATTGTTGTTGATCATGTGCATCCCTTCATGGCAACAATTTACTATCTTCTAATGGCTACTTCCAGGATGATATTGCACCATGTCACAAAGAAAAAGTAATCTCAAACTGGTTTCCTGAATATGGCAAAATTCTTCAGAGGCCTTCTCAGTCAGCGAAACCAATAAAACACCTTTGGGATGTGGTAGAAAGGAAGATCCACAATATGTGCAAAAGTCTGCAGGAATTGTGATAATTTAAACATGGATCAGAATCTCAAAAGGATGTTTATGACATATTGTGGAATTTATGCCATGAAGAAGCAAAGGGAGGCCCTGTCCAGTATTAGTATAGTGATCACACATACAGTACCAGTAAAAGTTTGGACACACCTTCTCATTCAATGTTTTTCTTTTTTTTCTTACATTGTTAATGAATACTGAAGTCATCCAGACTATGAAGGAACTCATAAAGAATCATGTAGTAAACTTAAAAGTGTTAAACAAACCAAAATATGTTTTAGATTTTAGATTCTTCAAAGTAGCACCTT
>JAOVVH010000036.1:11369337-11381658 GCA_028566435.1 Scorpiodoras heckelii | reverse complement strand
TAGGACCCTTAGAGCCTCTGTATGTATACATGGGATACCTGAGAGAACGCTGGTTCTTTAGTAGAGTCTGTAATCCCATCAGCCCCTCTTTCCTCTCAGACCAGTTGGCCGAGGCACAGCGGTTAAGCACTTCGGCCACGTCCTCAGCCTGACGCATGTACGTGGGAATACTGCCATTTCGCGAGCTATACGAACGCTCTGAGCAAGCACTCGATGCATCACTGTTGGCGTCGTCATCAGAATACATACCGTAGGTCTCGTACCGCCGCCGAGCTGGCTTCTTCTGCTTATGAAGATAGAAAAGAAACTGAATGTGTAGGAGAACTTTGGAATAAAAGGAACAAAGCAGCACAAACAGAGGCATGACAAAAATAGCTGAGTATTTAAGGAATTCGGAGACAATGATAGTGAGATAGTGAGACAATAAACCTTTATGGTCATTTGCAACAGACAAAAAAGCAGGCAGAAAGACCAACCTTGCTCCGTATATCTCCTAACAGCTGGCAGCATTAAAAGAATCAGTTATTATACGATGGTTAGCAAAGTGTTAAGCACAGAATCACAGACTCGTTTGGGTGATTAGAAGAGTTAGGTTCATTTGGGCAAGTGTAGTTGTTTACCAGGGCATCAGCGAGAGCCTCCTCTACGTCCGACCCTGTATTTAACACTCTCATGGCACTGACAGAGGAAGAGAGACGACTGGACTGAGAGATCCCCAAACCTGAACCTAAAAACACACACTGCACATGTTATAATAAACACATACACATACCCTTACATTACACATTGATGATACATGAACACATTAATATCAGTACCAAATTAAAACACAAAACCCATTACAATACATGGTTCGAGAAAAAATTTACCACCACTGAAATACAAACTAAAATTAAAGAAAACAACAATGAAAAATCTGTAAGTAAATTACATACAAAAAAGAAAATGTGGGTTAGAATGCAGGAAGAAAAATCACTGACAATGTGCAAATAGATACCGAACTAATTAAATCTGTGTGTACTGACAGCAAAAAGCTTCAAATGCAGAAAACTCACTGAAACTCTGACCTTTCCCCTTCCTGTTCCTAAATCTCCCTCATTTTCTTCTAAGCTCTGCCACATAAAAGCACAATTTGTAATGCTGAAGAGTTCCTAGACCTGCAATAACCACATAAACTGCAGACAGCAGAAAGCTCTAAAAATTATAAACTGCTCCTTCAACTCTTCTAATTCAGTCCTTCAGTGACTTCAGCACTTGTGTAGGTCCCCACATTTGTGGCTGTTTGCTGGAGAACATCACCACATTTTTTGAGATGGGAAGAAATTGTTGTAATGGAAGCTAAACATAAAGCATGCAGTCCAATGGAGGCTGAACTGAAAAAAAAAAGCATGACTGAGATGAACTAGTGGGAAGAACACGCATATGTAGTTTGCTTTTGAATAAGGACTGGGCAGGCTGCGGGTCATAGTTCACCTGCTGCCCCAAAGGCATCTGGGGCATGAAGAGCACCAGTAGAGCGAGAGTAATGACGTGTAGCTGTAAGACACACATACACACAACACGCATAACCAAGTTAGTGTTAGAGACCACCACAGAAACCCCAGGTGACTGAACCTTCACCAAAACACCATCTTTGTGACCCACACTTTCAGACTCGACGTTTAAAGTCCAGTTCTGCTTGTACGACCAGCTTCTCTATCCTACTCTACAGGAGAATTGAACAGTGAGTCATTCATCAAAATCTGTACAAATTGCTTCATGCAACTATTTTATATGTTTTAGCATATCCATACCTAATAAAAATATTTAATCCTGAAATAAGGTAATATCACCTCAATTCCAAACTATACTTGACTGCACTTTTTATTTTGTGATAGTTCTGCAACATTTCTTATAAAAAAAAATTCTTGTTTCTCCCTTTAGATGTCTGAAGAAAATCTTAGAACAGCATGTTGTCACAAAATTTTATGGATTATAAAAACGGACTTCCTTTAATCTCTTCAGAATACAAGATACTTTTATTTAGACCATATGCGTTTCCTTAATAATTAATCAAATGTAATTTTAGCACCAAGTCAGTTACTATCTTAGTTTTTTATTTCTAATTCTTCTTCTCTAGTGGGCTGTGCAGAAACACCAAATGCCTCTTGCAGCATCATTTATTAGCATGAAACAAAGGATACCTTAACAATCAACAAGTAATGATCTCTTCTGCATGATACAAACCACATGTGGTTTTATACTCAGTGATAATAATAATTTCTTGAACTGTAACAAATCAAGTTTTTAAACCTTAGCCACCATGTACCATTTAATTTAATGAGCCATGGGTTTGCTTTAAAAAGCATATGAGACAAAACAAGCCAAGTTCAGGTGCTGGAAGCTACCATGGGGCCTTGCAAAGAGTAGCGCACATGCAGAAAATGATTAAAAACATACATTTTTTTTAAAGCATTTTCCCTACCCTGTTGAGCCACAGCTGTATGTGAATGGTTCTGTTTGCAGCGATGGCTGTGGCTACTCACCAAGCGGCGTGAAGGAGCGCACAGGGCTGGTGTCTCTGCTGCTCTCACGACTGGCCTCACGACTGCAGCCCTGACTCACACTAGGCCGCGGTATACGACTACCCCGCGCTGACCCACCCCAAGGAACAGAGAAAGAAATAAGAAAAGACAAACAGGAATAGAAGAAAACAGTGAAATGAAAGACACACAGAGACATAAATATTATGAACAGACAAAGGAAGGGGACAAGGGAGGATAAGAGAGAAAGAACAAGCTTAACAAAGAAAAACACTAAAGCAATAAAAAAAGAGCAAGAGACTAGTTATAAATAGGGGTCCTAAATTAAAAGCTTGAGGAACCCCAAGAAAATATCTACAAGTCTATATTTATATATTACAGAATACACACAATTGTGCTTGTATATCCAAATCCTAAGTTAGCAAGTCAGTCGTTAATCAGAAATGAAAATATTGGGGAAACAGAGATTGGACAGAAAGAAGGATGAGAAGTTAAAGAGTATAAGACACTGATCTGTAGTTTACTCTTGTGAACTGTAGCGTAAAGCATTACAGCCTTCTACTTGCATCTACATTCCTGTGTGATTCAGCACTGTGTATTAGCTGAGCAGGTTAAGACGAGAGCAAGTCCAGTCTCTCCAAGCAGGCCAAAGCAGCACAGTCACCAATAAACACCACTGCAAGTCCGTCAGTGCTGAGACAGACAGGGTTGGGGACAGGATGGGTTATCGAAATGTGATGAATGAAGGAAAGAAGCGCAGAAAGCATACCTCCTTTAGATCCATTGTAGACGTGGCTGACGTTTGACGGCGCTTTGATCAAAAAAGCAGATTTTAAGACCAGTAAGAATATGATTTGCTGCAAGCTGCAACCACCCCACCAACACTAAAACCCAAAACCCCATAGCAAGAAAAAAAAGCACAAAAACTGATTCACTTTGCAGACAGCAAATCAAAAACACTTGATACTGTAAGAGTACAGACGACAAAAACAGCTGGGAGAAGTTTTTTCAATCACAATCAAAAATGAAAAGAGGTGAATTCCCATGTGAGTTCTTTGTGGCACCACGGATGCAGAGCCATATACAGACAGCACAGAGACAGAGAGGCTGGTGCTTACCCACGGACAGGCGGGTGGGGCTTGAATCTCGGCTGCAGCCCTGACTGCGTGGAATTCTGCTGCGGCGCTGGGAGCCTGGAGCAGCACTCACCCGCTGGGCGCCTGTACTGAGTGTGCTCAAAGCTGTGCTGGCCAACACACGGCCTGGAGAGCCAGAGCGAGAACCCGCTGAAGAGAGAGAAGTATAAAACAAATTAGAACCTTCCTACATTAACTCTCCCCAGTTGTTCAACCTAATCTCAATACACTGCATACATAAGCTATTTAGTCCGTGTTCACCATCCATTTCAGAAGGAACACCTGTACATGTATGCCTGTTCAGCCAATCATATGGCAGCAGTGAAATATATAAAAATCATGCAGATAAAGGTCGAGAGCTTCAGTTAAGGATCAAAATGTGATGTCAGTGACATTGGGATGATTGATGTTGCCAGACGGGCTGGTCTGAGCATTTCAGAAACAGCTGATTTACTCAAACTTTCACACACGGCAATCTCTAGATTTTATGTGGTAGTGTGAAAAACAAATAAAAAGTTATCCAGTGATCCAGTTCTGCAGAAAGAAAGGCCTCGTAGACTGGAAAAGCTCCTGGTCTTTTTTCAATCTTTATCTGTCTAGTGATCCAGTGCCCACTGTATCCTGTATCAGAATCCTGTTGTTAACTGACGAAAGAAGAACCCAACCCATTCTTCTGCAATTGCACCTCATCCAGCTCAAGGTTATTCACACTGTGCACTCAGATGCTTTTCTGCTCACCATGGCTGTGTATATTTAACTTACCAAGTCAGCTAGAACCAGTCTAGACATTAGTCTCTGATCTCACATATCAACAAAGTGCCTGCACATTGGATGTTGAATGTTTTTCGCACCGCTCTGTGTGAACTCTAGAGACTGTCATGTGCAAAAAATCCCAGGAGATCAAAAGTTTAGCAACAATAGCACAGCAGAGCAAAGTCACAGAGACCACATTTTTTCCACATTCTTATGTCCGACCTGAACAGTAATGAAAGATTATGTCCTGTACCTGCATGATTTTATGAACTGTGTTGCTGCCACATGATTGGCTGATTGGATAACTACATGAATCAGCTAATAAAGTGGTTAGCAGAAAGAGATTAGGTTGAAAAACACTGGAATGTTCCTTTAATATTTTCAATAAAATAGCGCATATAGGACAAACACACACTGCTTGGAGTAATGAATAGCACAGAGAGAGGATAAATTCACAACACTAAGTATCACTGAATGCCAACATATACTATATCAATACTTTTATGGCTAGGATGGAGCTTGCACAACAAGAATCCACTCACATATACAAGAGAAAATAAAATGAAGTGCAATGTCACCAAACGTAATAATGAGATGTTGCCAGTGCAGAGCAGAAATCTTTTCTAATACTAATGAATACACAAACATGGACGAGCTCCTCCAGACTTTTCTCTGTAAGGCCAAATATGTTTCCATCAGAAATTATTCCTTTACAGTTAGCTGTTATAAGACTAATTCAAGTAGAGGTTTTTTTTTCTAAAACAACAACAACAAAAAACCCTTAAGGAACACTGCTAAGGCACCCAGAGCAAGCCAAGCAGAGAAGCTGTACACTGTATGTGCAGCACCTAGTGTGGTGGTGGACAATAAAGTCCATGTGTCTCCATCAACCATGAAGTAGAAAGAGCGTGGAGCCCAGTGGTAGGTGTGTAGAGAAACACGTTTTGCGTGACAGGTAAAATATACAGAAAAATCTTACCACCAAAAGGTGTAGCAGACTGTGATCCTGAGCCAATAATGGGCCAAAATCATAGGAAGGGAAGGAGCCATGAGGCCCATTATGTAGGAGGAGGAGGAGAAGCACATTAAAACGATGCAATGCATTATGGACTAAAAACATGCAGGTTTCTTGCGTAATCCAATGTACACGGTTTATGAGTAAATAAACAATATAAGCCTGGAAATAAAAAGAGCGATGCCAGGAGCACACACAGACTCTGAAAGCTGCTGAACAGCACTACAGTAAGCTGCCAAAAAAAGAAGGATGATGAAAAAAGATGAAATCCCTAACATACACTCATACTATGATTTTCTGCTTCACTGCTTTATGCTTCCTTTTGATATCAAATTCTTTAAAGCCTCCCTTTAGGTCACTGAGGCCTCATACACACACACACACACACTAATGTGTGAGACTGCAGGAGTGTGTTTATCTCTCAACTGTCCTGCAAGCAGAAATGGACTCACACCAAAACACCCAAGTGAATATCACACAGCATGCAGGTACACACACACACTCTCTCACTCACTCGCACACACTAACACACTCGCCAACACGTCAGACGAGGGTACCTGGCGTGCAATCAGAATCGTCGGAACCTAGAGGCACAGAAACAGTTGGAAGGAGCCGTGTGTTACATCCTGAAAGCAGGATGATTCCACAGACACACACACTGTGCTCTTGGAAAAAAGGAGTGTATGCTACAGCAAGGTGTGCGTTCATATATATGTTGTGTATACTTGTATAAGTAGCTTTAACAGTGTGTTAATTACTTGAACGTGTATAGTTTGACCGTGATCTCCTTCATGTCTACAAGAAAGAACTAATTTAATGAGCTATGAGGTGTTCATTTTATATGTAATGGCATCGTACTGGTTGCTGCACTGGTATGATCTATCAGGAAGAGCAGTGTTGACGAGATTTTTAAAACATGACTGAGCATCAAGCAACATCTGTCCCCTGACTCTCACAGCCTTTGGGTGCTTAAACATATGCAGCTTTAAGTCATTTGATTAGACCTCTTGTGCAACTGACTCTTTGATGTGGAAATGTTTGTGCAGGTCAGAACACAGCAATCGCACTTAAATAACCAGTACCATATAGAGACCATATGAGCGAGGTGATCTCTGTACGGTTTTAATCAAACTCTACTGCAACCCAAATACAATACAATTGACCCAAACAGGTGTGTTTTTATTGAGAAGGACATTTTCTGTAGACGTGTGCTACTAAAAAGAATGTCGGGGAGCAAACTGAGCCAGAACTAAGCGCTGCGGAAAAGTGACCTATTCTGGAGAATTGAAGTGATGAATAAAATTAAGTGCATGCAGTTAATTAAGTGTACACAAGTTACACTGCTGTTGCTTGTACCAGTGCAGCACACCCTACCATGTCAGTGTAACTACTACGCTGAGAAGGGTGTATATTATATGGTGGTCATACAATGATCCTTTTTCACCATCATAGTGCATCTATATGTTACCTGATAACATGAAAAATAACCATCAATAACAAACTGACAACTGAGTGTATATACATTAAGAGTGACTTCAACGATGGTGTGCATGTGCAAACACTTACGCTGAGACTGAGATACCATCTTTGTTCGGCTCCGGGCCCTTGAGTCCACCTGACTGCTGCTTACTCCTGATGGAGTTGACAACGGCTGCTTAGTACGTAGTCGACCTGACAATGCACACGCATTTACATTTTAAAACCATCAGTCTCTGAGAGAATCCAGCCAATTCATACAGATTTGTTTCTGTCACTTTAAAGCACTTGAACATCACTCATCCTGCCATATACACGCTGAAATATCAGCACTGTCAGTGTTATTTATGTTATGTTAATGTGATATTTGCTATGCTGACTGGTAACCATAATTACATTGGGGCTTTGTGCATGTAATATTGACAAAACCTGGACCCTAGGTTATGACTGTATTACACACAAGTACACATGATGCAAGGGAAATATCTCCGTCTCTCTCAACAGAATGCTTCTGACAGTGCATTAGCAAATCCAGTTTGGGTCAAATTAGACCAACTAAATAATTGTGAATAATCACGATAAACTACTAAACAATACAATCGATTAATTCATTATTTAAATCATGTGATAGTCTCTTGCTGGTAGCCGAATAAATCCGGCGTAAAGATAACAGGTTAACAAGTGTATAATTAGAACCAAGCTTGAGTAGGCAAACTGAAAAGTAAGCATTAGAAAAAAGAAAGATGAATGGATGATGACTTCTAGATTAAGCATCTGAATGTAATTCACAATAACAGCCTCAATTACAGTCTGAAGCTAAAGTCTGCAGTGCTGCTCCTCTCCAGCAGGGTGCAGCAACATTGCAGCACAAGCAAGGAGCACAAGGAGAGGATTATAATGGCACAATGATATGGATTTGCACCAGAAAGCTGCTAGAATAAAACGTGACACAGAGGTCTAGCGATGAACATAATGCATTCCATTAGAAATAGATCGCAAACCTCTGTGTGTTTTATGCATGTGTGTCTCCTAATCAGACTGTATGTGGAGGTGAGAAAGAGCTGTAATGGTCCACTATAAAGCAGAACATGAGCGCATGAATGCCACAAGTGTGAAAGAGGTGAACATCACAAAGAGAGACAAAAAAAGAATGGAAGAACAGATAAGCTAAAGCAGATGGGTGGACAGGATGTCTACATGATCTTACCATCCTTATCAGAGGCATCATCTTTAAGCCAGAGAAGAGAGAGAGGAGCACAGCAAATCAGTTAGAGAGAAAAGTGTATGTGTATACACACACACACACACACACACACACACACACACACACACACACACACTTCAAAGAACATGGACATACTTCAGATCACTTAATTCCAAGTAGGGGAGTAAACTGAAGAACATACTCCCACGAGAGAGAAAGGAGAGATGGGTGAGTTTGTGAGGAAGGTGAAAATGTGTTTCAGCTTTCTGTGTTCCAAGTACAGGGTCAGTCCTAATAAGTGTTTCTGAGCAGTTACCTAGTGAGGAATAGGTGCTTGGGGGTAAAGCAGTAGTGAGGCGACCGGCTCCTCCTGCCTGTCCACTATGTCTGGCCTTAGCACTGGCTGCTGCATTTACATCCACATCACTCCGAGACCGCTGCAGGGAACTTGGTGAGCCTGTGGACTTCGAGCTGGCTGGAACTGAGATACAAGCATAAAAACATGCCTTCGTAAAACAACAATTATTCATATGATGTACTCACAAACAGTATTAAAAAATCTAATGAAAAAATGAGACCCAACAGTTTAGTCCCATACAGACATCTCACCTCTGCCTGGAGCAGCTGACCATTTTGAAGTCAACGGCCGACTAAAAAGGCAAAAAACATAATTGTTCATAATGCAAATCATTTGCGTCTGATAGATAAAGGTGATGTATGAGCATTAAGAACAGATATGGTAGAATGGAAGACACCAATGACTGTATGCATACATTATTTGGTTCCTGCTTACAACTACCACATCAGGTTACATATGAAACAATAAAAAAACAAAAAAAACAATAAAAATCAATAAAACCTCAAAGGTTTACTGGGGGTATGCTTGTGCTATGAGAAGAACCATTTTTGCAGGCTGAGAAATAAAACAGGAAAAATATCAAATAAGTAAGTTCTTACAGAATGTGCCAGGATTAACAATTAATTTTTTACAACATAAAAATAACATGAACAACGAAAAAAAAAACCTATGTAGTGGTCATTAAGTAGTGTCCTCCATAGCATTTTTCCGCCTCAGAGCCAGTAGATCAGAGTTTTACTGGCCCTTTGTATATCTTTACTGGCCCAGAAGAAAACAAACTTTTCATAAATCATATACACAATGGTTAGATTCACTCATTGTATTCATATTAATACATTCCTTGAGAAGTGTCAATCCTTCACTGCGAGCTCCTTCTGTTTGCCTCCTTAGGACATCTCCATTAGCTCAAAATGTTGAGCCAGGTGTTCCTAATGGCAATGCAGAGACCTGGCAGCCGTGGGCTTGTGGTTAAGGAACCAGCCTTGTGATCGGAAGGTCACTGGTTCGATCCCCGATACCGACAAGACACGACTGAAGTGGCACCTAGGCACCTATCCCCAAACTGCTCCCCAGGCGCCCTGGACGAGGCTGCCCACCGCCCCGGGCTAGTGTGTGCTCACTTCACCAATGTGTGTAAATGTGTGCGTTTCACTGCACGGATGGGTTAAATGTGGAGGACAAATTCCTCTGTGTGCAAGCACAGTAGGCTAACACTTCACTTCACTTCACGCTCTTCAATACAATTATTTTTACACAAACAGACCCCCTAAAACTAGTGAAGTTGAGTGATTAGGTCAAAAGCTAATGCTTTGTAAGTCAAAGCATTATTTTTATCCAATATACTGATTACTCAAAGACTAGGATTCACTCGACACATCAGAGATGTTGTCAGCTATTTGAATGATGCACCAACTCTGTAAATCTCATTATATTAATGTCTCACATTCTGTGGTTTCACAATTTATACAGAGTCACGTGTAGACAGCTCGTCAGGGAATAGAGGGCTAACTTCAGCCAGTTAACATCACAGGCAAAGAGACTTGTGACTTGCGGAAACGCACATAAACGGGCCACCAACTGGTCAATCAACATGCCATTTTCATTGGCCATTGCTGATGTCGAATCCTGAACTTATTCCCTGTAATTATACTCTCATACCATCATATTTTTATCATTAGTTAAATTAAAATGCAAGTTTAATTTCATCATCGTGAGGCTTTTTATCGTCTTTATCTTTGCTGATCTATGAGAAAACCTTGTCTTATTCATCTGTAATTTTGATGTAGCAAATGTTGGCTGGTTGACCAAATGATCATCAAGATAAAAGAACGAAGTTCATTCAAGCACATATTAATGTGTTCTTGAGCAATGTAATGACGCCATTCAAGCACATGTTAATGTGTTCTTGAGCAATGTAATGACGCTGTTAATGTTTACAGCGTATCAACTTTCTCTCAAATTATTGGAAAAGCAACTCCCAATTTCAGGTGGTTTCTGTTCAGGTCAGTGCACAGAGAAAATGCTTAATAATAAATCTGGTGACGTGTCCTGTATGTGTGTGCTTCTTACTTGAGACTTTCCTGCGAGCTGGAGGAAGAGCGATCTGACTGTGGGAGCGATGCCACACTGCCCGAGCTCTTCAGACACGACTGAAGTGTCTTCTGATAGGATGATTCTAATGAGTTATAAAGAGACTCCGCCTCCGTGGGGAAATGAGACCGTAGCCCCCAGTAGGCCCTGAGAAACAGATTAACTACATTAACTCAAACTCAGGAAATGTAGATCATTGACAGTCCACTGAAGTTACCCATACTTTCTGGCCTCCACACGAGCCTCTGAGTCAGCATCTCTGATTCCCTTTTTTATGCTGTCCACTAAAACTGCTGCATGCCTGAGACAGAGAGAGAGAGAGAGAGAGAGAGAGAGAGAGCGCCACCATAAGGAAGTGCTACAGAAACTTAAAAAAAAAATCCCCTTAGTTCCTCTTAATTCATACCTCTCCAGAGAGTGTGTCTGCCACTCCTGCAGCAGCAGATCCAGAAACTCATAACAGCGTCTAAAGGCGGAGTGTGAGAGTTAGTAATGAGGGAATTGCACATCATTGGTGTTTAGCACATGATTGGCATTGAGTGCTGCTGCTGCCTCACCTTCTTACAGCCACAGACTTCGATGTGCAGTTTCCTGTGATGAGAGGAATCAGTCGTGGCACGTGTGTGTGCTGCCAACAAAAAATACAAACAGTCAAAATCAAATCCTACAACAATTCTACTATATGCTTCACTGTTTTACTTTATGTCCAATCACTGCATATGCTCTAAAAATTTTATATCTGTTTTGCATCATTTTATTTACTTTTAATAATATTATGTTTTCCTGCATTTTTCTTCCGAATTTTTCATGGATGCTGTATCGTTCACGTTTGCTCTATTAATTCTCTCAAAGTCTTTGGGCAAGATAAAAACCTACAATAATTGTATACCACAGTCCTGCTGAATTCCCAGTTCTGACTGGTCACAAGCTGTTCACTAATCTATACTAATACTAAGATTAATTCTATAATAGTAGTAGTCAGCTGTAATCAAAATCCCAGGTTTATATTAATGTGCTCATTTGAATGTTATTGTTTCTATAATAACTAATTAAAAGTGACTTGTTTGCCAGATTGACACTGATGGAAACAGTCATTATTATAAGCACTTTGTAAGTATTTAGCTAAAGGGTGTTGTGTTTCCCAGTTTCATGATAACATGGCAATGCACTGGCATGCATGTTTATGTCTTATTAACTTCAAGAAGCTAGAAGGGGAACAATTAATTATAGCTGCCAGAAAGTAATAACAGGAAATAACTTGTCTCATAGATGTCTCACAACATTAAATGTAACTATAAAAAGGTTAACATGTCACTAATATATTAATATAGAAAATTTCTGTGGTAAAAGATGAATAAAACACATCTGGATGAGTAACAGTTTATATACAAATCCTATTTCCAGAAAAGTATGGACACTTTAGTTTCAATAAAAACTAAAAACTATACTTATACTATACTTTAACTGATAAAACTACAAAGAAGGGGCTCCCGAGTGGCGCAACCAGTCCAAGCACGGGCGTCTGTGAGCTCATGCATACAGAAGGTGGGCAGGAGCGCTTTCCTCCGAGTATGTTACGACATTTAGCAGTTCACCATCTACAGTTCATAATATCATGTTAAGATTCAGGGAGTCACTGGAAATCTTGGTGCATAAAGGCCAAGGGTGGAAACTGCTGCTGAATGTGTGTTACCATCGAGCCCTCAGATGGTACTGTTTGAGAAACCGTCATGGTACCGTGATGGACAGAGCCACATGGGCTTGGG